>JAZHYW010063365.1:0-13584 GCA_037355805.1 Ixodes ricinus | reverse complement strand
TAAGATGGAGGCCAGAGACGGACCATCCTCAATTGTGCCTCGCATATAATGAACAGGTCACTGTTGGACTCATGTAACCTCGCACCAAGGAAGATAAAGTGCAGTATTCTAGGAATAGTCAGTGACTCTCCAGACAGCACAAGGTACATTGGCGTAAAAACCTTCTTCGCTGAGCAGTGCGTACACAAGAATAACCGGTTTCAGAACAAACGTGCGTTTTGTCCACCATGACACTATTAGCGACGCAGCAGCAACTCAACGTTAGCAGGCAGCGAAAGTACGAAATATTTCATACAAAATGTGCCATACTCGCGGCCACCTTTCCACTTGTTTGTACAGTTCCACCAGAAACGTAATAAGAGAACATGGCGAACCATTAGTTCCTTGGCGTATACATGCATGCGCGAAACAGACTCCGATCTCGCTTTTTCGTATGGCGAAACACCCTTGGCGCGAAAGGAAGCCGAACTAGTAAAACAAAACAGAACCAGCTCGGAGGTTGCGAAAGCAACACACCAGCCGGCAGAATGGCTAGCGTGTATCAATCTTCATTATATATATATTAGAAAAATGCAAGAAAAAACAAAAAAGAAAGTTCCGTAGGAGCGAAATTTCCGCGTTCATGGCCGTATCCTGCAAATGAACTGCGGTCGAGGCGATGCACGCTCTTCTCTACACAGACAAGACAGAGTCGCGACTACAGAGGAATTAGACTGCTAAATTTAACGGCGAAATTTCCTCGCTAAATGACACGGCGTCACGTTACGTCACAGTGTCCCGTGACGTCATGACCTCGCGTGACGTCATGAGGTCACGCGACATCGCGGGACACGTGGCACCATGCGGTCACGGTGACACTGACCTCACGTTACGTTTTCGTTACGTGACGTACTCGTTACGTTTTCGAGAAAAAAATGAGGAAAAAAACAAGAAAAAAGAACGGCGTTTCTTTTTATATATATTTGCATTTCAGCCCAAATTTAATAACACCAAAGAGTTTTTCTTATCATTTTTTTACTTATTTTTTTAAGCTTCGACTTCAAGGGATAGGGAAGTGTCCGAGGGGTAGTCAAAAACAAAGAACTGGAACAAATGCAATCGTAGCGACTGACACGTTCTTCGATGAGGATATCTGCCATTCGCTAGCTTTTATTTTATCTACGGATCATCCACGTACACAATATTTCATCGAAGCACGGCAATGTAACGCAAGCGGAACTATACGCGCAACCCGTGAAATGTAACGGAAACACATTTTCTTCGAACCACTGGAACTACACTCTTAATCTGGGGGCCGGCAAACGTCCGGCTAAGCCGGGATGTTCAACGTTACCAGGACTTAGCCGCGAACTGATCCGGCCCTGTCAGGTTGCCGTGTACAACGTCATGGCTGCTGTTCGCCCTCCCTTTTAGCGGTGCGAATGGCATATAGGTGGCTCCGTAGGCGGCCCTGTAATTTTTGGCGGCCCGTTTGTGCAGGGACGGCAAAAACGGGCCGGCTATGCACGTAATAGTGGAAAAAGCACTCTGTTTTCCGCTAGATGGCGGCAGTTGCGGCCACCCAGCGTGCCGTAGCGCAGCCAGCGCATTTCTCTCGCTGTGCCGGGACGACGAATTTCTGGTCGCGCGAAGTAAGATCTAATCGGTATGAATTGCGGTGACGTTTGTTTCATCTTACGTCGGTGATGGAAGCCTATGTTAGAGTGTGCGCCGAAGCCGTGAACGGTGAGTTAGTTCTTCAGGATGCTACGTCGGAGCGATATCAAAGGCGGGCGGAGTAACCATGACGGAACATGTGAATTCGATGGCTTCACACGGCCTGCTGATCTGGCGGCACGACCAGCACGATCACCACTTCTGGGCCAACTTGGCTGGTAGCTATTACTGCGGCACAGGTGCTCTTCAGCAAAGCCGACTGGGTAATTATGTAGCTCACTGGTAATAACCGAATAGAGTCAAGTGTTGAAAGAGTTCCTAACTAGTAACTTTCGTTTCTCGCGAACAGAGGACTTCTTGGACCCTCCTCGATATTACAGGTATCTATACACCATATTTTTGTACTCTAACAAGCACGTTTGAAATTACCTCTTTTCATACTATCGGATGACTGACTAGCGCCGTCGGTGGAAGATGCGAAAACAGGTTTACTTCATTTCACCTTAGTACTGACTTACACAACAGCTACATAGCGCCGACTCTTCGCGTCTGACGTCTGCTCAATACAAGCATCGCAGGTGACACCAGTTCTGGCTGCAGACGCCTGGTAATAACGTAGGTTTTAGCTGATGAGCAAATAATATGCCTGAACGTACCATCAGCACTTTCCAGCAATACAGCAAATATTTGCAGTAAGCGCATTGGTTAGTGCGCTCGCCATATACCATGGCGAAAATTCATCATTGCCGTCCGAGGTATAGTCGCCTGCCGGCGTCGACGATCAGCGACAGCGAGAACGCCGCCAGAACGATGACAAAATAGACATAGCCAACATCTGCAATAATGTTTAACCTTGTGCACCCTGTCAGTCATAACGTCTACGCTGGCTGTCGTCTTTCTGTGGAATACTTCAGGCACTTTCGTCCTGCGCCAGACGCTGCGGATATACATGATAAGAAATTTCGCCCAACGGCTGAACAACATGCACGCTGTCCCAGGCAGAGATAAGCGCCATTGACGAGCGAAATAATGTTGGCTTTGATCGGTAAATGCGCCAGCAAGAAAGAGAGAGAGCAGCCAGCACGCCTGAGCAAGATACACTGGCGGTTGTGTCCGGTAATGCCATTGTCATACCCAATACGGGCAACGCACGAATTTTTTGTTTATCGACGGGAACAGCGCGGTTAATCGTGATTGCGCGCAATGACCGGATGACAGCAGATTTGTGGTGGTAACTGTTAACGTAGTTAAAGACACTGTATATTAGAATGTTCGTTAAATAACCTTCACCTGATTGAGTCAACACTTTCTACGGTAATAATACGTCGACGTACCGTAGAATGTTTATTATAGCTTACTGAATTTCAGAATGTGACAGATAGCCAGTATTGGTAAAGAACATTTATTTATAATTTAATGCCATAAGAAATACTGTACGATATTTTGAATTGTAATAATGGAAAGTACTGAACCATAATCAATTATCCAACGAATAATGCTGCGAATTGCTGTCGTTACGTTTGCGTACGGTAGTTTGAAAGATTGGCTGTTTGTGTTGTTGCAGAACAGAACTGGACGGCAAAGGGAGAAACTGTTCTCTTCTGGGGTGTTTTAAATTGCATTGGTTGCCTCGTCGGGTCCGTCAGTTTTATTCAGGCAGGCAGACGATGGCGTCAGCAATCTAAATATAAGGTACGCGATGCAACAGATAATAATGCGAATTTATTAGCGGTCAGAGTTCATGACCAGGGCTGGAGGATCAATGATATACTAACATCGTGTTACTTTTGCCGTTTACAATAGAACGTAATTAAGATAAGAGACATGTTCTCCTCCCCATATTCTACATAAATGGTTATACTTAACGCGACTAAATTGATAATAACAGGGCAGCATTTTCACGCCAGAACGCCTGTACAGTCAAGACTGCGGCACCACACTTACCTGGAGAGCGTAACGGTAACCGCATCCAGAGCACGATAAATATCCAGCACACATATTTGTCAATATTTGTTAGTGACAATAAAGCCGTTGGTACTTTTCATTTTATTATGGAATGTGGTATTTATTACAACAGCACTACCTGTATCTTCATCTCTACATATAATTTTTAAAAACAAATAGCGATTATCACTAAGACCCACTTTGCCTGTAATGTTTAGAACTAATACTTGCCTTTGAAAGTCATCTCCAGATTATCGGCACTCAGCGAATTACTAAAGGCGATAAATATTTTCAATAGTGATTTCTGGCATTACATTCAGATTAAAGTTCCGACGTGACTATAAAGCATACCGGCGAAGAACATCAACATAAGCACAGTCACGACAGAATTTACTTCATTAACATGTACTACACCTGTTCTGATACTGGAGGACACGACTCGTTGCAGAAACGATGCAAAACACGTTGTTTGCGCTGATGAAAATCATTACGGTGTTACAGGATATAAAAACGATATTAAAACAACGGTAAGATCAACGACACGGAAAATTTAAACACTTAAAGGACTAAATGGTTGCTAATTTTAGGTGGTTCTGAATTGCCGGGGATAAGTTGACTGACGGTCGATATTATAGGTGTATTCTCGAGGCCTGATTGAGTGATAACTGGTTTGCCCGACTGGTGCGGAATGAGACGAGCTTTACCCGACGTTAGACTGCAACCACGGACAGGCGACGGTGCTGGCGGCTGGCGACGAAGAAACTCTTCAGTTCGACTGCTGACGCGGCGACTGATAGCGTATGCATTAAACACTGCACGAAACTCCTGACTGCACGCTCCCAGGCCTGAGCCGATACCCCGACCGGGCGCCTACAGCACGCGGCATAGATTTGCCAGCGTTGGCACCGATAAGGTCATGACGGTCAGAATTCGATCGCCGAGCGAACCAACGACATCGCCCGCTGACAGTTCATCCACTGACGCAGGCCATAGCTGCGCGATATGGCGTAAATTGCCGACAGGCGACATATGCCCGCGTCGGCGGTGAAGTAGACTCACCAGACAAGAGTGCGAGCAGTACCGACTTCCTGCACACGGGATTAAGACTGCCATCGACAGACTGGTTGTCTGCACAACATGGGCGATGGTGAGGTTACCGTCGATAATTGATACGCAGCTGGTGATGCAGACGATATCAGCCACGGACTGACGAGACGATAATAATAATACGTTCATTCACCATGCTTTATACTGACGAGGAAGGCGACCATCTTTGGGATATACCATCTTAACATGGAGTAGTATTGAAAATAACGGCGAAGATATTTCGCGAAATACCACTGTACGAGGTCACAATAACAATACCACAAACTGGCAGACAGTAATGGCAAATAAAATTAAAGAACCATTTTTTCAGGCTTGTTTTTGCATTTGTACCTTTAAAAAAGCATGGTTCCAGGCTTGTTCTGTAGAGAACTCCGGCATTCGCGCTTGCATGGAATTGAAACTCGACGCAATGAAAAGTTTAACACTTTTATCTTTGACAAATAATATCAACCTTCAGTTCTTGTATTGTTGCAGCACATAAGCGGGGGTAGTCGAACGCAATCAACAATATTGTCTGGTGAGACCATGAGCAGCAGTACACACCAGCAACAACTGTACAGACGAGCAACAGTGACCAATACTGTTCGTGAGTATGGTAATGAGTAATTCAGGTTGAATAATGTTTCAGATAACGATGATATTGAACGAGAACAGGCGAACCAGATACCGGTAAACGCGCTGAACGGTCACGCCACGGTAACAGTTAATAACGAAACGCGCAGTTTTCATGGCGAAGGTTGCGCGTCTTGTGGCTGTTCATCGGTAGACGAGCCAGACGCACTGAAATGTTTGAACTGGCTGATACGGTTTGAACGGCGACATCACGTAGCTGGCGTCGAAAAGCTTCGAACGGCGTTCAAATGATGGTAACAACAGCGCAGTCAGAATAACGGCGACGGTTTCTGGCTTTCAGGTATGGTCGGTGATCGGCATCACGGTGTTCTGTAAAGTGTAAACGATACTTCGTTCAAATCTTGAATAATTCAACAGCCCTGATTTTGTTTTTGTTTTAATGCGGCTGGAAGAGATCGTTTCGGAATGAGCACCGGCGAAGAGATGTAACCGGTTGCCAGCAGATTATAGACCGTAGATTGCAGGCAGGAATGCCAGATGCCGTTCGAGCAGGCTTTGCGCCGTCAGGCGATCATCGGTGGTTTCATCATTAATTACCGGCATACTTCAACCAGACTTCACTTTACCTGCATAACCATCACCGAGCGGTAACGACCACAGCGCGTCCTTTCTTTCGGTTTACCTACCCGTTAAAAGTTCGCTTTTTGATATTCACCACTATATCCTGACCATGTTTACGCCGGATAATAAAATCGTCCCCATTTCGCGCCCGCCGTTAGACGAGGTTCACTTTTCCACATACTCATCATACACCAAAGAGAACGATAGGCGATATCGCGCCCGCCGCGCGTTCTCGCCCGCGCGCTCGCTGTACTGCATCCGTCGTTCAGCAGAACTTGTCTTGTGCTCGACTTCCGGCGATATTTTTCATGCCGCACGTACGCCATTTGCATCAGGTCTGGCCGATCGTCAGAATCGCGCGCACACCAGATTGACCAGCGGTTTTACCGGGAGGCCAGTGCGGTTGGCTCTGGGCATCATTGGCATCGGCATTTAAACCAGTTTGCATTGCAGCATTGATATCGACTGGCAGCACAGAATACGACGTAATCAGCAAACAACGCAGTCGTAGTCCCTCTGACGCCTAGCCATTAATCACCACTCACCACCTAACCACTGGTGCACCGAATACGCTGCGGCGTGCACGGAATGCCCAAGACAATGAAGGCGGTAATCAATAACGGTAAACGATTGACACTTGATTGAGTCATATAGCGCAACGGATAATAGGACAGGCTAACGCGATAAATATGCCGCAGTTCCAGATCACGTAATGCAAATGCCCCTGATATCGTCAGTGTTAACGGCAGATTAAAGAAGAACGCCACAGGCCAGCAGCGTTTGGGCTAAGAATATCAACATTGCCGAACGGTCGTTAATTTATGTCGAAGATCGACGACAACCAGGTTCACGAAAATAAACAATCCTGCCGAAGGCTACTGATATGCGCCAAGAAAAAATATGCATTACGCGCGATAGTATACCGTTAAGAAAATTTGTTAAATGAGGGCCAACTGAATGGATTAAATCTCCCAACTTCACCCATATTAATGCCGACTCGTAGCCCCTACGCATCTCGACTCATCTGCCAAAACGCAAAAAAATTAACCGGCGTAGAAACGATCATACGACAGATCACGCTGTTTCTGGCTTGGTTATGGGATTCAACGATACACCTGCAAACGCCAGGACGGGACATGCGCCTATCACCTCGCTATTGCTGGATCACGCAGTCTCAATTAAAGTGCAGGAAGCACCGTTACAGAGAAGGCAAGTCGTTCCACAGTTGAAATTACAGAATGCATACAGACAAAATCTCCTTATGATTTTGGCCATTCGTAAATGCACTTACGGCTGATTCATACACTTGCGTAGAGTCCCGACCTGAGTCTAACCAGTACTCGAGCTTCCGACGTAGCGGGTTGACGGCAACAACCGCGTCGGCGTCCAACAAACACGCCGGCAACGCAGCTGTTGCGCATGGCAACGCCGTGCGTCGCGTACCGTGGCGACAGTCGCACTGGGTCTGGTTCGACTGGACGGTGCGGCGAACCAACCTTTACACGGAATCCACTACCAGTTCGTCCACGATGCCATGCTATAAAAACCATGCCCCATCAGGAACGGTAGCAACGAAAACCTTCCAATCCTCAAAAAAATGAAGCAGCGTCGATCCATCCTCACCCTTCCGTGACGACCCTGAGCGGCGACATAGCCCTGCCAACGGCGGCAGCGGCGCAGCGCAGGGTGACGAAGAACGCAGGTGGTCCACATTGAGGAGGCGACGCGGGTTCAAACGGAACCGGTGGCGGCCGACAGTGTCACCGAAAGCTCTTCATGTCGTACGCGCTCCAGCGCGAGGACCTCTGTACCGAGGGCTAGCGTGAGCTCGAGTTTAGGAGGAGGGAACGCGCGGCGGTGGAGGCGGGTCTGAACTTCATCAAAGATCTACGAAACTGCGGGTGTCGGGCCGGACTGGGCCATCCTAAGGTCAGGGCCGCCGCGCGTTTGTTTCGAGAGAGGTCGTTCTGATTGGCAGTTCCGTGCACTTTCTTTTAAAGAACGAGGATGAGGGGTAGATATATAGAAGAACGACGCGCCCGTGGTCGCTTCTGCATTAACGGATCTGGCGCATTTCCGGGACTGATGATACAAGCGCAATTCGGACACCTATATATCTTGAGTTATATCTGAGTACGCGTACGTATTCATAGCTTTAGTATAGAGGCTGAACCTATGTGACGGGAAGGGAGCAAGCGTCTGATGGAAGAAAACAAATTAGCGAGGATTTCGTTGCTCGGAGTCGTTTTTGGGCCTGATCCAGTGAAGAGACTAGAGATTGCACTGGTTAATTAACTGTGACGACCAGAATTCCTGTTTTGAGCTTTCAACTTGATGCGTCCATTATGTGTAGGAAAGACGAGAGAGAAAAGTAATTACGCGTGTTGTTTTAAATTAACTAGTGTAGTGAAATATCACCGAATTCCGTGCCTCTTTTTTTTTCGTATTTCAACACCTTTTTACCCACATTTAATGAGTAGTTAGGAGTGCGTTTCTTCCATCGGCCGTGTTCGGTCATAGCTTCGCTTCCATGCGTGAGAATTCGTTCTCTCGTAATAATACGTTGTTGTCTTTCGTCGCCTTATAGCAAAATGTCTTCCAGCTGAAATCTAACGTATGCGTGTACGCGTAAACAAAACGTCGATGCAAAAGAAAGGCATAACAGCGGGAATGCATACATTTCATTAGGAGGAATAGGCAACGTAATTCCTGGGCCTGACCTCGCTCCTCCGACTTTGGAGCTACAACGGTTCCGCGACCAATTAGAATGTTCAAAATCGCATCAACGGACTCCCGGAAGGACCCTAACAAATACCCCCATAATGACCGCTTATGTCGCGCGCAATTAAAATCAAATTTGAACACAAATCTCAAGCAGAGGTTAAGAAAAAAAGTGCTAAGTTTTTGAAGAAAATGCAATTCTTGCAGTACCAACTAATTCATTTATCCCCCCATCTACTTATCTACATGTCTATCCATTTATCAATCAGTGCTTGCACGGAACGTGCACACTGTATCCGTTCAGCAACACTTTTCTTATCGACTATTCGAACACTCTGACTTCAAGGCATGGGAGTGCCGAGAGGAGTCGAAAACGAAGCACTGAAACAAATTTGAATGTTATATATATATATATATACTGCATATGATGCATATATAGCTATCTCTATACTCTAGCTATCTGTTTATGTACCTATCTTGCAGGTCTCTGATGAGTGAGGGTACGTAAGGGACGCTGTGAATGACGATTACATATTCAGGGACAATGTCACCTTAGCCGGTGATGGCGGTATACGATGTGCAGCCGCTATCCCTGCTGCTCAGTGGCGCGCCTCCGCCAGACAGTATATTCCGGAAAGAGGTCAGGGTCCTGCTACGGCCATCTGAAACGCCATTCTCGGTCAGCGTATCATTTGTGCTCTTAACATTTTAGGGAGAAAATTAAAAGAAAAAATGCGGTTCTGCGAAATCTCTTTGAACAATCATGAACTATACTTTATTTAGTTTTTTTCACTTTAATGAAACTATTTTGCTTCCAAATTCATTGCGGCACCAAAAGGGTTGGTTCAAACATCGCATAAGTGTAATAATGACTCCGGTCGCAAATCCTCATAATCGCTTACAACAAGAGAAGCTACTGGCGCCACCCTATCGGACAGCCTGCACAGTTCACTTCCGATCTTCGTATATTTTACGCACGATTCTTTCACCGTGTCAAAACGCTTTGTACACGACCATTTCAGATATATACATAGTGCGTAGATTTGAACCCCCGCAAATAAGGCAAAACCTCCATGTGGAGTTTGCGAGATCGTTTTCGCCGTCCTGCGACGCTTTCCGCAACGCTACGACACCCGGAATTCCTACAGCTCAGCGCCATCGGCGCAGGCGCAGTAGCGGCTTGTCACCTGATAGATGGCAGCCAGTGTGTTGTTCCTCCGTCGTGAGCGGTTAACAGCCATTGTCGGCGCGGCCTATACGTCACCAACGCAAGTGCGAATGTAACCATGCATGGAATGGCTCTTGCCACCATCCCGATTCCCAGAAAGAAACATATCACCACATGCTGCCCATCATACGGACACATCATTTTGCTGACGTCGCGAAGAGGCGGCAGCATATCGTCAGCAAGCGTTTTTCAACAATGGCGCGACCAGAGAAACAGGCTCACGCCCACGTCGTCGCATTGGGCACTGGGAAAGGGGGGTGCGCGCTGTTGCCAGTATTATGTTTGATACACAAAGTTGAACAAACAACAACATAATGACTTCATCACAAAGGCGTGTCATCACACTGTCACCAAGCGCGGCTCTTTTTTTGTTGCCCGCAAATGAAAGTGTTGTTTGTTTTCAAAGTATGTTCTAAGAGCGTAAGAAAAATTAAAGCTCGGAAACGTTGCAAGCACGCAGTGCCCAGAGTATAGTCCAACAGTGACAAAGACGAAAACCCTGCCACGTTCCAAGTTTACCCATTTCCAAATTTTGATTATAACTTAAGCTTTTTCAATACCCAGCTCGGTTTTATTCGCTGAATATTCAGAACCACAACGTAAAGAGAGTTAAAATGCATTAACTTTTTTTTACAACATTATAGAGCTGCGCCCCTGCACCCCCAAACAAGCGAATTGGGCAACGCACATAATTAAATTTTAGGAGTGCGAATTAGCTCCACCAGTGCTCCTATACGACTATAATCATATATTTACGTAGCCATTAATTTGTAAATGCATCAACCCTCCACGTAAAGTCACACTGTGAACGATATCACAGCTTCACATTAACACAGTCATATCAAGAATCGTTAAAACGCGCATATGCGAAGCACGATGTTTTGGCCCTCTCCCGTATCACTTTTTTCTTTTAACTGCAGGCTAGTTTTACTGTCACTTCCGTATGGCAATTAACGTTACTCATTGATCACGCACGCACTTGGCCATTTATTAGCTTCTTCCCTGTTAGTTTTGCTTTGACCTAAATTGCCTGATAATATTATGGCACTTACTAGAGGAAAACAAATTTACTACAAAAAATATGTAAACAAGTGATTGTGAATGTTAAACAAACCATTCTATACAATCTGCTACTGGTTACGCTTTTTATTTAGTTTTTATTTGTATTTATATTTTATCACTCGTCTCGATCGGCGGAGTTTCCTTTGTGTTTGCAGGAGAACTTTAAGTTGGGCTTGTTGGTGAACGTTGGCGCCTTTATGTCTGATTTCTCTGCTGTGTCCAGTTGTTTTGCGCCTTACACATGCTTTCTTCTTGTTTGTTCTTAACATTTCGTGCGGAAAAATGTGCATGTATCCTGACTACCGAGACGAAAATTAGTTCGTTGTTCTGCTTAGAAATTGGCTTTGTTTTCTTCGATTATATACGTTTTATATTGCCTTTTTAGAGTATATACAACCCGCCACATACAACAGCTTAGCAAATGGCTATTGTATAACTAGTTTTGTTTCAGCATTTTCGCTGTAGCAAGAGCTGTTAGCAATATTGAAACTTCAGATTTCAAAACGAGACGCAGAGCAGATCTCTCGCATAACATTGTGAACTTGAAGATCGAGTCTGCTTGGACAGAAACGGTCGTCATTGAATGGAAGGGAGAGCTTTCATCGGCCCGTTTTCGACTAGGAAGAAAAATGACGAACGAGTCAAGATGGATTTGGGGACATCGGAGATTAGCGAGGGCAATCTTGATACATTACTGCATCTTAAAATATCAAGTGTGACGGTACCGATAGACATTCCGACCATTACACTATAATAAACCCACTGCGCGCCGCCATCTTTGACTCCTGAGCTGTGGAAAGCGTTCTGCGCATGCGCAGTCACTCTCGTCTATGGAATATCAGACGCCACGTCATGCGCTTACATAGCCCACTCACCCGCCGTTCTGTGCCTTAGAGATAACCAAAAGGTGCATAATGTGGTGTACATATGGTGTAACGAAAGGTGTAAGCTACGTTTCTCCGACGTCAGCATATGTAACTAGGCTCCGTCGTCAAGTTTTGTCTTCCTAAACTGCCTTTACTCTGCATGATCGTAAATAGTGCCTTTATTTGAATTTTGTATGGTCGATTCCTTTCAAAAGGTGTGCTCGGACGCACGAATAAAGCTGTTAACTTGGTTTATTCAGAAGCAGTTCTTTGAATGAATCACGTCTTTTCTGGATTCCTTTTTGCTTGATTTGAAGAAACCAAGAACATAAATTTGAATAAGGAAAAAAAACGTTCGTATAAAAAAGTCAACCACAATGACTGGAGTCAACAAAAAAAAATTGACCGATTTTGAAATGAAAGCTGCATCGACTTTCTATTTGTGTACATTTCGCGTTTATTTAACATAAAATTAGATTATTAAAATGTATACGGTGTCTGAAATACCCAGGCTCGGTTCAAAACGAGCTGAAAAAATCGGCACCTGCACGCAGCAATCTAAGCTTTTCGTCAAAGGTGCATTTCGCAGGTCGGTTTTATCTTGTGGAATTATAAAGCGTAGCTCCTTTTGTAAAAAAAGAGGCCAAAAACTTGCCAGCCTCAACGGCAGACGGCGACGACCAAGTCGAGTGCCGGTGCGCGTTTGGCGCACGTAATAATAGATGGCGCTACCTCATTATCGAGACTGCCTGCGACGACCGTGCGTCTATTAAAATGAACATAATATTTTTGTAATGTACCTTTCGTTTAAAAATAAACGACGACAGTGATAGCAAAATTAACAAAATAACAAAAAATAAAAAGAAAACGTGGTTGCATAACGACGGCGCTAACGGCGCTCTTGCTGCCAACTACACCTTCCGGACGCTGGTCGGGTCGGCTGCACCTTCCAACGCTGCTGACTGGCTACACCTCCGACACTGCTCCCGACGCCCTCTATCAACCGTAGGCCAAACGCGCCCCGCCACTCGACTCAGTCGTCTGCGCCGCCGTCGCCGTCGCTGACAATGGCAAATTTTTGGCCCTATTCTTCTACAAAAAGGAAGCTACGTGTTTGTAATTTTGCATGATAAAACCGACCTGTGAAACACAGATTTGCCGAAACGTTTCAGATTGCTTCGTGCAGGCGCCGAATTTTGGGCCCAACTTAGATGGAGTCCTGGCTATTTCAGACACCATTATTTGTAGGTACATTAGGGTTTTGCAGATCGCGTTCAAAGGCCCGCTACCGCGCATGATACGCGCGCTTCAGAGCATGCATCGAAGTGGCAGCGCGAGCTCCCGCTACGATTAGCGTGGCCTGAAAACACGATCTACTAAAACTCTCTAATATTGGGCATTTACTATACTCCGTTTCACCTTACGTTGTACCACAGAGAAGGCCAGAACGCGAGCTCGCAGCGTTGGGAGCTGCTGTTAACGCACGCAGAACTTGTGCAGCCAAGATGTGCCCTAGAGCAAGGAGCTCGTGCTTGTAACCTTTCCTTGCGGTACATACAAAGGTGAAACAGAGTATACACACCACACGATACCCCAACAAATGCACACTCAGGTTTGCACATCGCTTACTCGAAAAATATAATCCTTTACAATTGCAAACCAACTATTGGTCAAAAACTGTTTAATTAGATTCCTTGATTACTTCAGAAAAGTAATTGGCGGTTACTTCAAAAAGTAATCAGTTACTTTTCCGATCATTCAGATTTTGAAAGTGACAGCTCTCTGTCGGTTTGAAAACGGGCTTTT
>JAZHYW010063364.1:0-19071 GCA_037355805.1 Ixodes ricinus | reverse complement strand
TTGGTTCGGTTACTCTTATTTACTTTTAGGCAATAAAGCTAATAAGTATTAATAACATTTTTAATACTGTTTTATTACTCAGAGTTATTTCTTCTCTTAACTGCGATAGCGAAAAATATGCCGGCGACAAAGTTTCGTTTTCGGTTCCGTTTGCCCGGAGGCGCAGGAATTTGAGTTCCGATTAGCGGGATTACCTTTACATTGCATAGAATACAAAAACCAAACAACTCCGAGATAAGTTGTTTCGCTTAAGCAACTATTCCGTTTAAGCGATTTCCGTTTAACGAGATTCTACTGTATATGTAAAAGATAAACAATAAATTATATTTATCCGTTAAAATATTAAGGTGTGATATGTTGCTTAACCAACACAGACATAAACATCGATCGTGCCGCCTTCTCTGCCTTCGTCTCTCCTCTTGCGCATTTCTTGGCGTACGTATTATGTACTCAAGTAACCTATAAGCGTTTATGCTGCGTGGTGGCCGTAATGCCAATATTAATGTCGCGCTATATACTTAGCTTCTTTTTTTTGCCAAGTCACCAGGCGTGTCCGCGAAAACTATTTGCAGTGTATTTTCACCGTAAAAATAAACAATGCACCTATCTGAACGATCAGTTTCCGCTCAATTGTAGCGCTGGCGGTTCGAACCAGATGCCAAAGTTTCAGAACTAAACGTTATCTTATTCAAACGTTATCATATATATATATATATATATATATATATAGAGAGAGAGAGAGAGAGAGAGAGAGAGAGAGAAATGGCGGCCGAAAGATCCTACGAATACACGGAAATTAATGGCGTCAACTGCCGGGAAACTGGTTTTCTCATTGCAGGTTTCGGAAGATCGCTGATAACTTTTTGACTAAGATAACGGTCTCTTCTGTAACTTTGGCATCTGGTTCGGAGCTCTAGGGCTACACTTTCTTTTTATTTCGTTTCATTTATCGTTCCTTAAGGGCCTCAAGGTGGAGAGTAGGGGGAAAAATTACCATAACAAAATACAAATTACAGGTTAGGCACAATCAGCAGGAATATTATTGATTCAATGATAGTTTGTGACGGTGACGGTTGTCCCGGAATAGTGATTCTGAATACTCCTGGGATCTGCGGGAAACGAAAGATGAATGAAGCGTTGTCGTCATCGAATTTGGGACAGCGACCTTGGACTGATGACCAAGACGAAAGGAAATACGAAAAATGGTGATCAGTCGGTCGCGTAGGAAGCGCAATCGATTCGCCGGCCACCAAGCGTCCCACGATGCGTAGTTTGTTTACGCGGAAAAGAAAAATAACTGCAGTTGTTTTCGGGACTCCTAGTGGGCGCGCCCTGCATGCTGACGTCTTACCCTCAATACACGGACGCCGCGCTGCAAAGCCATCGCGCGGTAGACGACCCTTTGAACGTTACGTGTATCGGCAACCCGTGCTGAAGAAATAGTGCCTCTGTAGCCGTCCCTGGTCTTCTGAACCGTGGTTCGGTGCGAGAGGATAAAGTCACCAGGCCGCCATGTTGCCACCAACCAGCGATTCCTTCGAAAACGAAATGTAATGCAACCCGTGCCCAGAAGATGGCGCCACAGGTCCACGGCATGGAATTTGCGACGCTTCAACCTTTTGTAAAATGGAGGCATTGTACCCTAATAATGCTGACTACAGTCACGGACGGCGTGGCTAATCTCGATAGTCTTATTATGGCTCCGCTGCCAAGGAGAGCAGAGAGTTTGAGGTAACCGTTTATGCGCATCCGATACGGCACGGTGGGCCTCTCCGGTACGAACTGCGCATGTGCGAGTCTCTCTGCGGTAGCACATGCGCAATTGCGTACCGGAGGCCTCGATCACACTGTATCGGATGGGCAATAAACGGCTCCCTAAAACTCTTTAGTGAGGTATTACACGGACGCCGAACAACGAATCACATTCGAAAAGTGTGAACATGATGAGCCCTGCGTTTCTGAAACTGTCGGCGTCTATAACATACCTGCTGCTTGCTCATAAGACATATTAGGCAGTCGGGACTGCACAGTGTTTTGGGTGATCGACTTAAAGGGCCACTGAAAAGAAGAAAAAAAAATGTTTTGTTAAGCAGTTTGGTTGGGGCCTGGTGTCGAGAAATGAATTTCACGCGAGAACGTTTGTTAGAGCAATATTGACGAAGCGAGACGCAATTTAGTCGGTATAGTCACCTCCCTTTCCACTTGTTTTCCCTCTCCGCACCTTGGGCGGCGTGGAGGACAGAAGCTCTGGCCATTTCGCTGCGGTGGAGAGAGGTGGCATGACCGCTCTCGTTGAGGTGGAAAGAGTGTGTATGACCATTCCGTGACGTCGTGGACTCTGCGCGCATAATTCAGACGCAACTAAAATAAATCTCGCGCCGTAAATATCGCCTCTAATATTTTTCCGTAAAATTAGTTTTTCGACTACGCGCGTCCCAACCAGACTGTTTCGAAAACAAAATGTTCTCTCTTCAGTGGCTTTTGCAACAGAAAAGAGTGCGAAATCAATGCGTTCATATTGAGCATTAGACATATCCTAGACGTCGTCATCAAACTTTTTGGTGGCGTTTTTTCTACTCTCAATAACGGAACTGATCGTGGAGTGGAACATAGAAAATGCCATGATGCTGTGAGTAATTTATTATAGCGTTATTTCTGCCAAGTTGTTTTAGTCACGATTGCTTTGAAACCGCGTACCTCGGGATGACGACACAGATCCAGAAGTGCAACTAGGACGGTGGTAACGTTGGCACTGCTATAGTTGCAGTTGCCGCTCCTTGCTCTGTGACGTCAACTCGAGATAACCAGTATAAATGTGGATAATATATATAATGGGAAATAATGGGAGTATAAATTATGGGTACGTTATTTACTGCGCCTCGGCGTAGTTCTACGTTGTGTTCTACGATAGTGAGGTCCTTGTGATTATTTATGGTGAAAAAAAACAGCTACCGGAAATACACCGCCCCTACACGTTTACGGACAACCCACGTTAGTGTAGACAGAGTTCATCCGGAGGTCAACGAGGGCACTTTTTGTCTAAAAGCTGGTTCACGCATTTGTGAAACGACGTAGACGACCGGAACACTGGAACAAACGGTGACTTATGATTGCTTCGCAAAGCTACCTCTTGCATCGCTTAGTAATGTTCTGTACGGTGAACAGTTGTCCCTGTGACTTTCTCGTTGCTGTCGCTTTGGTTGCTGCGAACGCAACCGACACAAATGTGCAAACCAGCCTTCGATCAAACATGCAAATATTCAAACGACCACACAAAGTGTGCTGCGATATACAGCGTTGTTTTAAATATTTGCTTTAGGAGATTTACTGTTAGTAGACAGGTTCCGCCACGTTGACCTTCCGCAAGAAAGACTTGCATGTCGGGTAGACTTTCAAACTACCCACGTATTGGCCGGTAAACTCATGGACCATAACGGACCAGAATGGACCAGAACAGTCCGGAACAGAGACGTGCTTGGATTGCGCAGGCGTCAGGTTTTCAGAAACTGCAACCGGTCGAACACGCAACACGAGTACCCGAAGGGAGCTGTCCAGGAATGCCCTTTGAAATTCGGCGGCCGCCGCAGCGAAGGGAACGGCGTCGTGCAGGTCCCGCCGATGCCGCATTCGCGCATCTCGTTGTCTGTGCCCCTTATAAATCTTCGTGTTTGCTTTTTCTCATAGCACTTCTTTTTTTAACAAAATATTTTTGACGTTTGAGAAACAACAAGTATAAGAAAATCATCACTTCCGTGTTGACTCATACGATAAAAAAGAAAAGCTTCGCCGATTTTCTGTTTGAAGGGGCGCGGTATCACGTGGTTTAGTTTCGAACATGTCGGTTCCCCTGAAGCTACGCCGCTGCTCGACGAAAGAGCTGCAGTTCTCGTGATTGCGAATTTCAGTAGTCACTGCGTGGCTCCGAGCCTCCTCGAAGACTCGAGCGGGGACATGCGACCCGCCGGCACCGCAGTCCGCAGGCACATCGCTGGACTCAGACCTCTCCGCTGGGAGGTTCGCTTGATCTTCGAGGCGTGTCCTCGTAGAGGGCGAAGCCCTAGCTGTTTGATGCGGTCGAGAAGTCTACGCTTCAACTCGGATCCATCGCAAAAGACGCAGACTACCACTGATACCACCACCATCGCAGAAACCCAAGAACACAGCGCTCGCCGAAGTTGGGCGGAAGTCGCACGAGGCTTGCGTACGTTTTTCAGTCGAGCAGCTAAGCCAATCCAAGCGGCTTCTCTCCTCCCTGCCGGAGCGCACAGAGGCGAGAGAGAGATAAGTTACACCTCGCTTGAGAAAAAATCGTCTTGCGCCGTAAATGAAGCTCTACGTATTTTTCTTCATCAGAAATAAACTTATTTTATGACTCCTTTTTTCATTTAAGTTGTTATAAAACAAAAATCCTTTGCATAAGTATTTTAAAGCAGCTGGGCTGATGAAGGGTCTCCGCCCTTGCCTTATGCTGTCCTTGACGTTTAAGTTGCCAGTTTGCGAACATATCGTTTTCTGACATCGTCGAGATGATTGACAGCACGCGGAAGGAGAGATAAATCTACAAACGGACAAATGGACGTGCTTTTTATTAACGAGCGCCGTCTACGGAGTTCTTTTCGAATTGCAAGTGAAGGGCAGCCCAACTTGCCACATTGGCATCGTGCTGTTGTCTCAGCTTCGTTGACTATTATGACCGTTACTGGCGTATACGCCAACAAGAATGGCCAAAAAAAGGCGAAATACGCGCAAAAATAGGGGCTGTATATGCTGGTCGACCGGAACTGCCCCACAAAATGGCGGTAGCGGGACCAAAGGCCAGGAAATGGAGTGTACGTATGCGCTCAACCTTAGTGGAAAAGGTCCATTAGGAGTTCGATAAACGATGTCACATATATGTTCCGCTCTTACTGTTCTTCTCGGTGCATTGCAGCAAAACGGCCCATAAATGGAGTACAGATGACTAAGGGTTTATGCTTGTTAACTTTTATAATTTCACAACCCAAGCATGGCAGGACGGTAACAAAACAAACACATATCGGCTTCTTTTTTGCTTGTTTTAATTTCCTCGTATTCTTAATTAGCTCACAGTAATAAGAGAAGATAGTCGGCCCTATCGTACATCGGAACATCGCACAATTCCTCGCGCTGCGCCATGCAATGCGGGATCCGTCAACCTTCTGGTGTTCGCCAGAATGGTATGATCCCCCACTTGAATAGTAAGGTATGTCGTGACTCGTCGTGCCTTTGTCTAATTACTACTTCACAATGACGTTGAACACCCCATGTTAGCTTTCGTACTGCTCTGGCAAAAATACGATCATCTATTCGCAACTCGAAAGAAGGCGATGCCACCTAGAAGAAAAAGCGTAAAGAGGAGCGGTAAGATCCTACCCCCACCTATCCAAGCGTGCAGCGAAAACGAGTGCCGACACTCACAACGAAAATACGAAACAGAAAAAAAATTAAATGTTCGGGGTTCTTGTTTACAACAGTAAAGTCACTGGACAAGATATGTATGAGGCAGACTGATTTCTTTCAAATATTCCTGGGAAATATATTTGACAATTTTTACTCCTGGCAAAACGCAATACGCGTTCATTACAAGCAGGGGTCTCCAAACGCAACCCGTTGGTACAAACGCAAAAATAAACGCGCGTAAAATAGAATTGCGGAGAGAACGAGAAAAACTAAAAACGCATCTAAACGTTGTACTCCCAGGATCCCGGTGGCCGAGTAGGCTAGCGCACACCAGCTCGGCGGATCGCGTGTGAGCGAATGCTCGCGCTGCAGAATTCAGATATCCAGGGCTCGATCCCCAGGGCCCTGCCCGTTTCGATTTGAATGAGCATCGTACTTGTGTGCGGTCTCATGTATCACTACTACGGGATGCGGGTTAAAGATCCTGGCCTAGCGGTTGTACCGCACTGGCTAAATTGCTCACATCTGCAGCTGGCAGACAAGTCGCCCGTTGAGGACTTCCAGATTAACGTCCGGCTGTATATACGAACACACACACCAATTAGTATTCATAGTTCATTGTTTGATGTCTTGCTCCTATCTTAGAATTTCTTCACAATTCCTCATGCTATATCGTGCTTAGACACCTGTGTCAAAACTATTGCATGCTGTCATTATCAGAACTAGCAATCTCATTAGACCTGCTCCCATCTGTAAATATGCCAAAGTTGCCTATGCGCTTTGATTTAGGCCTGGTGAGTTTTCTTGGTCACAAGTATTTTTGACGTCTTAGTTAGTCACATATGAAATTTAAAAAGAATGTATATGTACTCATCCACTTTACCAATTTCAATTTTTGCTGCATGGTTATATTTTTGCATTGAAATACTTATCTAGGTTTATTTATTTAGTATTCCTCATTTATATTAAAAATATTTATCCGCCCTTGAGACTGACTTGTCCCCAATCTGGCCCCTCAGCCGAAAAGTTTGGATGCCCCTGATTGAAAATATACTTAATAGCTCACTGTTACAAAACAAAAAGTACACTTGCAGTGTGTGTTCAGTGGACGCCATACGTAATTTCACTTGTGAAACAAGATTTTATATAATTTCAGTTCATACATTTTTTTTTATTATTGCGCTGGTGGTGTTTATTAGCCCTGTTGCTGCCGGCAACTCTTCCGGCTGGTCTGGCGTATACGCACCGATTACTTATTTTACTATGCTATTAGTAACCTCCAAATCTACATTAATTTCACATTTTGAAATATACTCTTGTTTCATAAATGTTCACAGCTGGCATTCTTCTAATGCAGCGATTTTTTGCAAAAAGTTCACATTCCTTACTGCGGCATTGTGAGTGGCCTGTTTTTCTACGAACAAAAATGTCGAGCAACGAAGCACGGTAAAAGGGTGCGTGCTGTGGAAGCCACGCAAAATTGTCTTAATGACGTTCCATTTGTGCCACGCACCATACCTTTGTAAAATAAGACTTGTAACTTATTTATTTAACTACGAATAATTAATCGAATCTTTTGTGGAGGTTAAATTGCAAGCAGTCCACGCGCGGGCCGCTTATTGGTTTGACCATTAAAGCGCGCTCGCTCAAGTTGCAATTCGTCAATTGTTTGCGGCTTTACGGAATTCGCCCGGCTTTCCTTTAGCCTTTGAATGAAGGGTATGGTATATATGACAACGATGTCTCTTGAGGCGGTTTGCTAGTTAATGCGGGCATCTCTCTCGGTGGTTAAAATAGTCGCAAGTCGAATTTTGAGGTCACGCGACCTGCTCCGGGGAGAGAGTGCCTAACATTTCAGTCGGTTTCGTCCAGCAGACGCAAGCTTTCCCTGTCCTTTTCTGTAACTATCGCTTAACGCCGTATTCTCAAGAAACAACTTTACATGTCGTTCCTGAAGTACACGAATTTGATTATTTTCAATTACGCTCCTTCTTGTGTCTTTCTACGCACGCAAAAATTGGTCTTGAACACGGTGGAAGAAATACATTTAGGTGATGACTCTGGCCGCTCTTCCCGCGGGGAGCGAGCGACCAGATCGTGTTCGGAGCTAGCCTCGAACCAGGAGTAGTTAGTTCCGCGCCGCCGCGGAGGGCGCTGAGCTATGAGCACCGTGGGTATGAGGTCCCTCCTCGGCGGCCACGGTGTCGGCGGCGTAGCGTGCTCGCCTTTTTCGCGGTGTGGTGGTGTGGTGGCGGTGTGCGGCCAGTGGCTGGCCTCGTGTTTTGCTTTGGTGCTGTGTCGATCACAGGTGCCACCATCGTGCACGAAGGTGAGCCTTAACCCGAAGAAGAAGTTATGCTATAAAGATGGGAAAGACGTGCTTCGTTCCCAACTGCAATTCGGGGTACCGGAACTGTGCAGAGCGAGTGTCCTTGTTTAAAGCTCCATCGAATGACGCTCGCCTGGAGCAGTGGCGTCGTGCAATCCCGAGGGCCGATAGCAAGTTACTACCTAGTGATCATGTTTGTGCCAAGCATTTCCCCGAACGAACTGATATCAAAATGGTATCATGCGGACTTCGGTGAGAGTTCTCATGCGCTGCAGAGAAACACAGGATGCTATCGAGACGCGTGTTCCGAGCATTTTGCATTGACTGCTCAACGTACGTGTACACGTTACAGCAGTAATACCTGTCAGGTATATGCTTTACATGTGGTGACACCATATTGTGAGTGTATAGATGAAAAGTGATTTATGTCCTATAACCGCTACTACTGTTTGACTTTCAGTCACTGTGTCATCATTTCAGTCAGTATGTCATCACACTGTGTCATCATTTCAGTCACTATGTCATCATAAATAAAAATGTTTTCTGCTCACATGGTTTGTATGTACCACAGTACCAGTTGACATCGTATGTATAAACCATTTGTAATGCTATACCTTTCTGCGCATGTAAAGAATTATTTAGGCCCCACTATGTAACATTATTAGAATTTAGTTTTTTCAATAAGAAGGCAGGAGCAGGGTGGAAAAAATCCCCCGACCTCCTATAAAGCCACGCAATGTGTGTAAACAATTTACGGAACTGTTACCAAACATGCTGTCGGACAAAACATGCGAGCACGACCCAGCTGTTTAACGGAATTATTTTAAATTACTCTAAATTATTGAAAGCCCAGTAGATTGTGTCGGGAAGTTTTGTATTTATACGAGTATTTTTGTCACGTTGAGTCATCATCGGAATGTTCTCGTTTAAAAAGCAGCAACCGCACGGGGGAAAAGGCAATCAGTGCCAATGCGCCAACATAAATCCATCATTTCACCACACAGTACACAGGGACCGAGTAAAGAATGCATAATTTCCTTTACAAGCCCTCTATACAAGCCTTCACAAGCCCCTCTATACTTGGGCGCCATCTATCCCCGTGCGAGTGAAGCGCGCTCGGTGCGCCGAACATAATGTGGTCGCCGCGTCGGACAGAGAGTCAT
Organism: Ixodes ricinus; assembly: GCA_037355805.1. Lineage (NCBI taxonomy): Eukaryota > Metazoa > Arthropoda > Arachnida > Ixodida > Ixodidae > Ixodes > Ixodes ricinus. Next base: position 10,161 of record JAZHYW010063364.1, on the reverse strand, counting down.
CACCTAAATGTATTTCTTTTACCATGGTCTTGAATAATCGAAGCAAAGATGAACTTAAGGATGGTTGAAACACTTGCCACTGCTTACGACGGCGTGCCTTAAAACCTTTTAAAAATATCTTACGACAAGAAAACACACTGGCGCTATCTATCGGGCAGCCATGGAACATTTAGCATTATTTCCTCTTCTTCGCGCAGCATTCTTTCTTTCTTGTTTTGAAAAACTTCTGGCAATCTTATAAACGATAATGTCTCATCGATAGACACGTACATTTGATCTCCCAAATACCGCACAACCATCTCTCTAGTGAAATGCAGTTCCAGGGTCACCTCATAGATGGCGCCAGCGTGACAGTGTGTTCCCCTAAAGAGCCTGTGTTATAGCGAGTTCGTTTCACGGCACTCGTGTCCACGCGTGCCCACTCGCGGCGTAAAGCGAGTTCGTTTCGGCAGGCACTCCACGAGTGGTTGCACTCTCCGAGTTCGTTTCAGCGGCGGCACCCCACGCGTGCATGCACTCGCTGCACCGAGAAAATCGGGCGTGCGCCGAAATGCAATCCCGTCATGCCTCGCTCCGGCGAGGCCGGCGAGGAGCGGGAGCAGACGACGGGGATTCGTCTGCTACGATGTGTCGCGGAACCGAAAGGGAAAAGAAGTAGATTTTCTGATAGAAATCGCGTCCCGCGGGCAACGGAATCAAACGCGAGCTTGAATTGTGAGCGTCTGCTATTTCATGAAGGAAGCAATTGACAACCCGTGCTTTATTTGCAGGTTTTAAGTCGCTCTGTTGCCGTACAGACGCTGAAATATACCAGTGTGTCAAGAAATGCTCAGAACAAACGCATCAGCGGCCCGCGAGATATTTATCACCATCCGTGTGCGGGTGAAAAATTGAACATTTGTCGACAAAACTCCCCAGCAGAAACCTCTGACTGCCCAATAAGCATCAGAGAAAGCTAAACATAGTGACTTTACCCGAGGCTTGGGCAACATCATCATGTTTAACATTTACCTACGTCAGCTAACTTGCCCCGTCGTATTTTGTTCGAGAAAGCTCTCATTCTCGACGCCCTCACCAAGGCTAATATCTGATCCACCTGTAATGACGATCGAAATCGAAAGTCCCACGAAAAGTTTTGCTGGATATTCCAACAGACTTGTTTTAATCCGTACCATTTCAGTGGTTCACGCATAATACCATGCTCAAACGGATTAAGCTTCTGCTCGGACAGCATCATCAGTTTTCTTCAGTGTAAACGGTTATAAGAATTGAAAGATTGCAACCAGCTGCTTTGTAGACAGCTGGTTGCGGAAATTTACGCCGTCTGTAACTATCTCTACGACAGCCGAGTTGCTTGAAGTCATCGCAACTATAAACTACAGGTTGCAGCGACCAACGTTTGTAGATAAACGTTGGTAGCGACTGCACACTTGCATTCACACCCATCACTCCGAACAGAAAGGCGCTAGTTTCGGTTTGAGGTCGGTACCTTTTCTACAACATAGATGGCGGCAGCATCAGTCTTCTGCACTCGGTGCATTTGGCGAGTTCGTTTGAGTCCAGTTCTCCGTGCAACACTCTGCGAGTGCGATGCATTCTGGGAGAGAACTCGAACGGTGCCAGTGCGTGTGAAACGAACTCGCTATTACAGAGAGTGTCCAACAGTGCGATTGGGGTCAGGTGGTCTACGGGCCGTGTTTGCTATGTGAGCTGCGCAGAGGTGGCAAAAGCGTTTACCGTCTGCAAATGCTTCCGCCTTTCCGCCTGCTTTTCTCCACACCACGCGACAACGCTGCGCATGCGCACCTACGATCAATCTTCGCAGCAGGCGTCCGCAACTAAATTGCAAACGCTCCCCACGGTTTGAGTTGGACCCTCTCTACAATCTGAGTTATCCGTGTTGTGGAACCTTAAGTGATCACAAGAACTCGGTTGTAAGCAAACGCGAGTGTGTGAACGGACCTTTACGGCAGCTATTTGCCCGGAACGCTAGTTATTTTTAGTTTCCTGTCCCCGGAGAGCAGGGCTGTACACGTTCTTCGAAAACAGGAACGAAAGCTCGATTCTCGTTTCTCCTCAATCTTGTAACGAGATTGAGAAGTTACAAGATCTAATGGTACGAAAGGAGCGTGTTCCTGTTACCTTTCCAGGATGGGGAAGTGTGGTTACATTAATGTTAAATTTCCGCACTTTAATGAAATATTGTTCGGGATATTGCCCAGATAAAATAAAACGAGGAAATGAAAATCTCCCAATCGAACTTCGTGTCAAGCCGCCATGGTCACATTCGCTTTAAGGTCTTTGATTGCGACTCTCTGCGCTGACACCAGCCCCTGCCTTGAAGTCGGGGATTGAAGTTGTCGGCGACAAAAAGCCTAAGTGCCTACTAAATCCTTGTAAAATTGGAGGTAAATAGACAAGAAGAAAAGAAGGAACACCGTTCCCTCGAAGACTTAGCGAGTCCCAGTTCCAGTTCCACATATACGAGGTGGGATCGGTGGCGTTCCTCCCGTTCACTCCTAGTGAAAGGAACGCGTTCCGGGAGCGTGGTTCCTTGGAAAGCCGTTCCGTACAACACCGCTGCACAGCCGGTCACATAACCTCAAAATCTTTCTTACGCCTCTTTCAACCACCGGGAGAGACACCCGCATTCACCAGCGAACCGGCCCAGGATGGCCTCGGAATGGCGGCCTACGTTTTGCTAAGAGATTTCGTTCCTCTTCGCGGAGCGTCGGCCGCCACTCCTCGCAGGCGACCACTTTTTCATTTGCTCCCTCATGCCCAGCCCCTACCACCTCTGTGCTTTGTTCGGCGTAGTCCCTGACAGTTTAAAAGACGCAGGACGGGATATTATGTTCATGCTTCTTCTTGCTTCGTGATTGGTTCTTCGGCGTTCTTGTCTCGCTGATGCAGACAATCTCATTGGGTACGGAGCGGTAATGAGATGCTCGGGACTTACGCCACGCCCCGCGTTTCTTAAACGAACCTTTTCCGCAATTGTGAAAAGGTGCTTAGATTATGCGAAGCCGCCATTAGTTGGTGTCGTCGCTTCCGGCGTGACGCCCGTGACTGGTTCCGGGTTTGCGCCACGCACCAACGCAGCACTCGTGGTGTGGAATGCGTTTCTGATCCGAGTACAGTCCGAATAATGACGAACCGCTCTGTGTCTAATCCCTGCTCGCAGTACATGACCAACTAATGGCGGCCGCGCATAATCTTTGGCACATTTCGAAATTTCGAGAAAGGTCTATTGTCAGTGACTATAGTAGAGATGCTATGTAGCTCATTAGCATAGAGGAGGTAAACAAGACAAGCCGCGGTCACCCTGCTAATACATCATACAAAAGACATTCTGCCTTTAGGCGTGTTTCTTTTTGCCTTACAGTTCCCCCCCCCCCCCCCGGTCATATTCGTCGTACAGAAACTGACTGCAGACCAGGCTGCTTGTATGAAGCAAACGTGCTTCGAACTTGCCGGAGGCGTTTCATAATTTTGTCTTTATACTTGCAGCGAACTCCGAGTCTTGTTGTATGATGTCTGAACAGTGAGACCGGGGTTTAAGAAGCCTACATCAGACGGGTTGGTGACAAACAGGACACTGCGAATTGATGCCGCTGCAGCCCGCGGACGAAACAATGCAGCGCGCGACACCAAGGAGTGACGCAACTGTCGTGGCGCAGCGTGAAAACGGGAGGAGGCCGGACAGTGCAATTTAGAAAATCATCCATTGTCTATCTCCCCTCGTTCTAACGCCGGTCGCATTTCGTTTTTGCTTTTCTTCCGAGGACAATCAGGAGTGTATCGCGTGAACGCAACGGTATACGACAAACTTCCCCGGCGGGCGCTGTGGACGGCCTTCGCTGCCCGGCCGACGTGACCCAGTTGACCAGTGCTTCGAGACTATCGCGCCAAACGGCAGTGTTCCCCAGAGCCAGGGACCGAATCGCCGCCATTGCAAGCCGCTTTGGCAACGACGGAGCGCGGGGCGCACAACCAGCCCCGGCCGCAGGTCGTGCGAATCCATCTCTGCCGGAATCGGAAGCCCGCTAGGCCGAACCTTTCCGCCATCTTGCGCTATGTCCGCGCGGGCAAAGACGGCTGGAAAACGAAGAGGGAACAGAGCCAGGGCCGTCTCAGATAAAGAGGATGTGTCCTTCTCCGAAGCGGAGCCGGTAATCGCAGTGTTGAAACCGACGAGCCAGCCATTTTCTGCCCATAGTTAACCGTAAAGGCTAGCCTTAACTCTTGCCCCTGACAGCTTTAGAAACGCAGAACAGTGAAGAGCCCTGATCATATTGGTATCGCCCAAAAATCGATAAGGTTATCGCATCAGAACGACAAATATACCGAGCAACTAAGCACGAAGCAATGAGCTTGGCGTTTCTGCGTTTCTGTTAACTGTCAGTGACCAAAGCGGGGACTATCGTCAGTCGTTTGCGCACGGTTCCTGGTATCCTCGCGCCTGGTTCCAGGGCGGCGGAAGACTTCATTGATGGTGCACCTTCCTAGCGAAGCTTTGGACAGCTTTTGTTTATAAAGAGAATCTTCATTAATGATGGGTCACTCCGAGTGCTGGGTGAAAAAAGTGACTCTGTACTTCGTCTAACAGGAGGTATGGCGAAGTCTATAAACACAATCGCTTTGCTCCTGAAAGCACTCAGACATCTGCCCTGTCGTAGCACGTTCGTGCTACAAGGGCACCAGGTCCACGATAGCTAGGAATCAAAGCGTGCATACACTAGCGTTTCGACGTCATCAAACGTGAAGTCGTAGCGAAGGCACGGATTGGATGCGAGTGCTGCGTCAGTGCTCGGCTGGGCCTCGTGTCCAATCAACGCCCCGCAGGACGTTCGGCATCAGACTCGGGTCCAATTGCTGAGTTGGCGCCATCCGACTGTGGTGACGTTCGGTGGAAGCAGGCGAAGGATGCCCACAGGCCTCGGTTGTTCCAGGTAGCGTTGGCCAAGCACGGTGCGCTCGGTGTCTCCCTGCATGTTTGGTACGACGCTTTAATTGAAAGTACTGACAGTAACGTACAGGGGCTGACCACCGCACAGACTAACTTACCATTTCAGTTTCATGGAAGCCGAAGGAAACGATTACTTATTTTTACAACTTCGCATTCGACTGCGCCGACCTTTTTGTGTCACCGAGCGTGACGTCAAGGTATGGCAGGGCCTGAGTCTCTTCGCAGACACACTGTCCATACATGATACAAAATACACTGTGTTCGCTTCAGACATAATGACAAAATGATCTGCGAACGCGCCTCAGTAATGTTCGAAGTTAATTTGTTTCATAGACATGCCTGCTTCGAACATCTCTTCAGGCAGTTTTTGTATAACCAATGTGGGAGAGCCGTCATACAAGGAATACACATTACTAAGACAGTGCCGGCAGAATGTCTTTTCTGTGTTATATATTAGCTGTGTGCAGGCACGTATCCAGGGGGTGGCCCATGGGGCCCGCCCCCCCCCCCCCCTCGAAATCTTCCATTTTGCTGGGGCCTCCTCTCCCCTCCCCCTCATACAGCATTTTGTCATGGGCGCCCCCCCCCCCCCCCCCCCGAAACAAAATCCTGGCTACGTACCTGGCTGTGTGACTGTTGTTTAAATGTTCAGTGCACACCTCTCTCTTGGCAAATAGACATGACTGTGGCTAATCAGATTTCTTCGGTCAAACTGACTCCTGCTACGTGGCGTAAGGTTGATATTGGTGTCAGAATGGCGCGAAGCGAAGCAAGTTATATGCCGATTGTTTATGGAGTCAGACATTGGCCTTCTCTTATGGGATGGCGACACCGGTCCACGCTGTAGATAAGAAATTTAGCCAGTGCACCTCGACTCCTAGCCTGTTAATACGGGGTATGGCATCTAATGGCGAATTTCGCTCGCAGATTACGAGCGTTGCAAACGCGCTCTATTTGGAGCGCGCATCTTCCGCTCGCAGATCTGGCTCGAGTTAGTCACCTTCCGCTCGTAGACCTCTAACAGCGCCCGTCCCGTGAAGCGCCTCCAACACCAGCGAGCTTGATCCGTGGGATTTCAGAGAATTGGCGGAAGTTGACAGAAGGCGCGCTACGTCATTTTGCTTTTACTTGCTGGTGCGCGTGCGCGACGAGGTAGCCAGACCGGCCACGCCGTCAAGTTGGATCTGTTCGGATGCTTCGGTTGTATACACCGGATTGTGACGGTTCCAGCTCATCTACCTCGCGTATATCAGGCATGCAAAGCCGGGACTGGAGCGTAGCAAATCGTAAGCGCTGACATCTGTGATCGTGAAAGGAAGAACAAGAAAATGAACGAGAGATAATCCGAAGGAGGCAGACGCAATGTTAGGCCCGTTTTCTTCGTCGCCACTGATTGTTTACCTTCTTATACTGCATGCCGCCAGCGTTTTCTCGTGCAATAAAGCAAGAACAGATACGCAAAAACCGTGGAAGTGATGGCTTGTTACCTCTTTGTGTTTATAAAAGTCTTACCAGCAATCTGAACTCCACCGATGGCAATCGCTGTTCGTATCCCGCCGCTTCGAGGCGGCCGAAAGGTATGTGACGGTGGTGAACGCGGACGTCTTACTCGTTATTTGTGAGATGGACTCTGTGGTACGGACATTTTCGCCCGGCCTGTGTCGCGTGTTATTTCTTCAGATAAGAAGTGACAGTTGTCGACCGGTCGTCGGAAAGATCATTCGGTTGAGGCGTTGGTCGGTTTGTCAAGCTCGTGCACCGGCCATTTTAAACGGTCGATCGTCTCCGGGGCCGGTCGCTCCAGTAACGCGAGGCGATCTTCCGCTCGTCGATTTGGAGCGGGTCTCACAGAGCGGCATTTTGCCTCCTTCACGAATTTTGTAAAGCGCACCGGATCTAACAAGTGGATTCACCATAACTTGAGTCTTCACCTCAAAATGATGCACGCACGAACCATTTTTTTCTCGATACGTTACTGGGTAGGTTGTCCAAGCTGCGTCGATACAGCCGCGAGAAAGCGGTCAGACAGCCGCATTTTTTTACTGAATAGCCTTTGATGAGCGATGGTTCTGAGGACGATATGTGATCTACCACGTAGTGTCACCCACCGGCGGGATGGAATTGAGAATCACAGTAAACAAATAAGTTAGTAATTAAATTAAATTAATAATTAATAAATAGTAGGCGCAGCGCGCGGGAGAAGTCGAGAACGATGGAGCGTACATTACAGATTCGCGTTGACCCTACGCAAATGGCAGGTTTCTATCAGCAGGTAGAATTTCTTTTTTCATCCTACTTTATGCGATTGAAAAGAAACTAAAAAAAAAAACGCAACATGATATTGGTAGGTTCCCACCGTATGCTGGAAAAAAAGAAAATAAAAAGAAGGAAATATTGCAATTTTACGTGTACATTCAACCCTGGCCATGAGTGACGCCTCAAATGTTCAGTGAGAGAGATTCCACCCAGTCTTTGAATCCCGTGGTTTGAACTTCGAGTCAGAATACAACAGAAGATTTTATTTACACAAGTGGCAAATTTTGGTGGCACGTTTCTAGCGAACGTGACCCACTGTTATAACGTCTAGGTAACAAACCCCTAATACCGAATTTTCGACGTAACCTAAAGAAGGTCAACACGGGGATTCGCCTTCAGTCGGTGAGAACACAAGCCCGAGCCAAACGCTGACACAGCACTCGTTTCCACTTTGTGCCCCGAGTGGACGTTCCTTAGGTGGCACCGAAGCTTCAGCATGGCGGCTATATGTTGTCTGAGAAGCAAGGTGGAGAATAAAAATCAAGTTAATTTCAATAGTAATTAAATGCTAGATGTGGATAGTGATTTATATCGGATCGGTTTTAGTGTGTGGACATAACTCAAACCTTTTCCGCAAAAAATAATTCGAAAATATATATTAAAGGCTAGTTTCCCCAGTATCGTGTCCGTGGGCAAACAAATCTCGACACAAAAACTCTGGACAGCTACCGCCATCTTTGAGCGACGGCGGCAACCAGACAACCGGCTTGCCATTTGTCTGGTTGCCGCCGTCGCTCATAGATGGCGCGCAACCTTTCGAGCCTTTCCACTCTGGCTTGCCGACTTCCGGCCGGCCATTACTTCATTTTCACCAGTGTTGTGCCCGTTACCGACCGAAAATAAGTAACGAAATAGCGTTACTCGTTAGCTTGGAAAAAATTAAAGCCGTTTACAAACTCCTGTAACGCCGAATTAGAGCGCAGCTCTTGAGGAGGAGAGGAGGAGGAGGGGAAAGTACGGAGAGGAGGCTATGCCCCTCCTCCTCTCCTGCTCGCCTCCCATTTAGGGGAAATTTTCCGCTAGATTTAGCGGGGAAATTTTTCCGCTAGATTTAGCGGGGAAATTTTTCCGCTAGATTTAGCGGGGAATTTCTCCGCTAGATTTAGCGGGAAAATTTTTCCGCTAGATTTAGCGGGAAAATTTCTTTTCCGCTAAATATAGCGGGGAAGTTTATCCGCTAAATCTCTAGCGGGGAAACTTTTTATCCGGGCTAAGCCTCGCGGGGAACTTTTTCCGCTCAGCTTTCGCAGGTGAAAGTTTTTCGCCAAATTTAGCGTCGGAAATTTACCCATAATGCACCGCGCGGTTACGCCGACGGCGACGGCGACGCCGACGCCGACGTTGCTATGTTTAAACTGAGGAGACGAAGTCAGACAATTTGCTGTTTAAATGTCTGCTCTGTTTGCCGAGACCTCAAGCTGCTGACAACATCCAGGACGTCGAACTCCAATTTGAAAAAGCACTTTATGGGAGTTATTCTTCAATGTCACTTACTTTTTTCCGTTAAAATGTCGTCTAGTTTTCTTAGCCAAAAGAACGCACCTTTCTTTTTGAGATCGTTTTGTTAGTCGCAGTTTTTCAGCTACATCTCACAATGCTCATTGATGTAAGCTAGCGAAAAAGTCTTCGAAAACGGCTTAGTTTAGTTTACTTGTATATTTCAGGAGGAGGTGTAAATGAATCCATGGAAGTTATATATAACACGCCTATTTGATGTTTGTTTAAGTTTGCGATTTATTTAGAGAGTTTTTTTTTTTATACTACTTCGTGATGAAGTTTATTTAGTTAATATTTCGTTGTTCCACACGACTGCATGATAACTAGAAATTAACAGCGGTGCTTCGCATCAGTCCTAATTGTTTTTCTTTTCCCGCCAGTCTCTCCATTTGGAGAAGCTGTCAGAGTTCGCGGTAATTTCAAAGAAAGACCTAAATTGGAAAGACCGAAGCTACAACGCACTTTCCCAACACACCCTTTCTGAAGCAGAGGAAGATCGACCGTGTGCATCAAACTCCCGTTTCTCAAGAAGTGTTCGACAATCTTATGGAGACGTTTGTGGCTGAGACTCTACAGTCATATACTAACAGCTATCATATACTAACAGTGAAACACAAAGCAACGACAAGCTAGCGTAAAAGTAACGTCTTTTAGTCACGGCAAGTAACGACACCGGTATTTCGTTACATTTACAAAATGTAATGGAGCTCTGTAACGCGTTAGCTTTTTAGAGCGCAGCTCTTAGCGCCCGTTTCCAGCTTGAGCGGCGTCGGCGTCGCCGTCGCCGTCGCCATCGGCGTAACCGCGCGGTGCATCATGGGTAAATTTCCCCGCTAAATTTAGCGAAAAATTTTCCCCGCTAAATCTAGCGGAAAAATTCCTCCACTAAATCTAACAGAAAATTTCCCCCATAAATGGGAGGCGAGCAAGAAAGGAGGAGTGGCATAGCCTCCTCTCCGTACCTTCCCCTCCTTCTCCTGCTAACGAGTAAAGGCTATTTCGTTACTTATTTTCGGTAAAGGGCACAACACTGGTGAAAATAAAGTAATGCCGGCCGCAAGTCGGCAAGCCAGAGCGGAAAAGCTCGAAAAGGTTGTTCCATCTATGAGCGACGGCAGCAACCAGACAACTGGCAAGCCGGTTGTCTGGTTGCCGCCGTCGCTAACAGATGGCGGTAGCTGTCCAGAGTTTTGTGTCGAGATTTGTTTGCCCATGGACACGATGGAAACTGGCCCTTAATATATATTTTCGAATTATTTTTTTTAACAAAAACACTTGTCTGTTTACCATGCTAGGAGGTGTTCTCGTGAGCTCTTTCTGCGTGAACGAAAGTAAAGTTGCTGTTTCCTTCTTAAGGGGACACTGAGTTTGTGACAACC
>JAZHYW010063363.1:0-20027 GCA_037355805.1 Ixodes ricinus | reverse complement strand
TGATGTTCTGCCATTCTCGAAGCGCGAGTGCGACTCAAATCCGCTCGCACAATCCACGTCTTATTTACATAAGCCTGCTGAATCATCTGAGAGGTTTCTGTTTTAAATTTGCCTAGTTTGACGCAGAATGACTGTTCGTTCTTGCTCTGTTGTGCAGCCTATGGTAAAATCGGCATTACGTTCGTGCAGATGCCAGCAAAAGTTATTGTAGCGTAACACCAAATGTTCACAGAACGACGCCCTTTGGCATAATGACACAGGAAGGTTCTATAGTTTCTTCGTTTTCTGCCTTTGACTTTGGCGCACCCATCAACGTGCTGCGTTTTATTTTTTCGCTACGAACTCAGACCGCGGAACTTTTTGATCGCACCTCGTAGTCAAATTTTAATTAAGCTACTGGACGATTTTGAAAGAAATGACCAGTATATCTTCTCTGCTATGAGCAGGAAAAACGGGTTCATCAATGTGTCAACATCGGATACCACACAAAACAAAATGCAAACGACCACACAATGTGAGCTGCGACTGACAGCGGCGGCTGCTGCAATGTGGAACGGCATGTTGACAGAAGATTCGCCAACAGCTAGTGTGCTGCTACAATGTTTGCTATGGGTTCTTTGCTTTCAGTATAATTGATGGAGGATAGGTGTTCAGGGAGTTGTGTGCTTTGGTGGAACGATTGCGCGAGATGTTGCATGTGTTAAAACAAAACGCCAATTCGCGCCTTTTTTAAACTTTTCTGAAACGTTTTTTTAGAAGGGGGCACCCGTGACTGCGCCTGCGGTGAAAGAAGCGAAAGTATCTACGCGAGCTGTTCTGTAGAGGTGCTCCGCGCCCCGTGTCCGCGCCTCTGCAGAACAGCTGCGCACAATCTTTGGGCGGCGGCGGTGGGGAGGTGAGGGAGCGCGTCCGCACAGCGCGCGACCACGTGGGTATGTCGCAACGGCGGTTTGCCGGAAGGGTGGAGCGACGCTGGAGGGAGAACAGGCAACACCTCCCTGAAGAGAAGGCCAGAGCGCTCCGAGTGGTTACGTCACAATGGCGGAGGAAGAAGTCCATAGCGCAACTACGTGAGAAAAATTTTGTGGCATCGACCGCATCGACGTGAAAAAAACATTTCTTGTCGAGCGGCGCGGGGTGTTCGTGAGCGTTTATCTGACATTAATATATGTTTTAAAAGCGCAGTATTGTACAATTTATTATATATATAATATAAACATAATATACAACGCGCTATCAAGGTTGAAAGTACTAATTTTTTATTTATGATTATCCCCGTAACCGCGGGACTACGTGCAATCCGCAGATCCCCACACTTTTCGAATGAACCGGTCCGCTGCGACGTTTTCTTCCCTCGTACGGGCTCCGATTCTGGTAAATTTACGTTGTGTGTGAGCTGCTGACTGTCTAAAAAGGAACCCTGAGACTTTGAGAAGGGAAGGGAACCGAAAAAAATCCAGTCATCGCTGCAGGGAGCGCACGCGAGCAAGAGATGGGTCGACGACGTTGAGCTGGTTAAGCCTCCCACACTGCTGCCGCTCGCTGCTCGTGTGTGTGTGTGTGTGTGTGGTTCTTTTGATCCTTCCTGTGGTTTCTTGATCGTCACCGCAGTCTCGGGTAGTTTTTTTGTGTTCGCTTGATACTACGGCATTTACGTGGATTCGCGGAACAAGTCCTGCTACGGTTTGAGTGACATATGTGGCAACCAGCCAACGATGACACTGGTCGATTATCGATAGACCTCTCTTTCGACAGAGAGAGACCTAAAGTTCGTGTTCAAATGTTTTCGCCACGGCTATTGTGGGACGTATGGATACGATCGACAGGTGAGTAACAACTTATTTACGGGCTTTCTTGGTCATGTGGGACGCGAGTAAAGTGCTGCAGTCGGGTTGTTTTTTCGTTTTTGTTTTTCGTGACAGAATGGCATCTTGTTCGTCGTTATCCGTGTGCGGTTGCGTCGACATTTGTAAATATGCGTGGTAATATTCTAGTTTTCACTGGAAGGTGAATAACAAGTTTGTGTGATTATACAAAGTGCGTTGTTTGTGCTTATGTGTTTATTTATACTAATGTTATTTTATTGCCTTTACCGCTTTTATACTAGAATCTTAACTGTATTTAAGGTAATAGTATTATTGTATACAAAATCAGATATTTTGTTCTAAGGCAGCTCGAGCCCATAGGAGAAGTAAATTAGTTGACTGTAAATAGTAAGTTTAGTACCCCTGCCACACGGAAAAGTTAATATATTTTCATTAAATGATATGGGACTTAATCAGATCGAGGTCTTGAGTGATTATATGAGCGTCGCAAGCTGATTTGTCGACCCATAATGTCATTCGATCGAAATTACATTACTTTTGCCGTGTGGCCGGGGTATGATGCAAGAATTCAGTGACTGCACGCGATAACATCGCTTACATGATCGTAAGTGACACTTGTCTAGCCGTGTCCGCGTTGACTACGTCTACCTGATTTTTAACTGTGATTTGTTTTGCTGTGTCCAATCACTGCGTGTCTCGCCATTTTGTCGAAGTATTTCTGTGTAAAATATGCATTCCTACAGCAATTATTGCGTGGCTCAATGTTTTCTCTTATACGCCTACTCCGTACCATTTCATCCCGATTATTTAGCGGTGTAATATTTTGCCCGTGTAATAAAATATTTTCGAGACCCGTTGCTATGTGCAGCTTTCATTTTAGCTAACAAGACACGCGTATGTGACTAAAAGCGCGTTACGACGGTCGATCCACGCGCGTTGCCTTCGCTTCGCGCAGATGCTGCGCGTCACAGACTGGCCTTCCTCTCGTGACGTCAACGAGAAGAGTCGCTAGCGACTCTTGCTCTTCTAGTGACGTCGCGAAGGAAGGCCATCTGGGGCGCGCGGCGAAGCGAAGGCAACGCGCGTGGATCGACCGTCGTAACGCGCTTTTAGTCACATACGCGTGTCTTATTAGCTAAAATGAAAGCTGCACATAGCAACGGGTCTCGAAAATATTTTATTACACGGGCAAAATATTACACCGCTAAATAATCGGGATGAAATGGTACGGGGTAGGCGTATAAGAGAAAACATTGAGCCACGCAATAATTGCTGTAGGAATGCATATTTTACACAGAAATACTTCGACAAAATGGCGAGACACGCAGTGATTGGACACAGCAAAACAAATCACAGTTAAAAATCAGGTAGACGTAGTCAACGCGGACACGGCTAGACAAGTGTCACTTACGATCATGTAAGCGATGTTATCGCGTGCAGTCACTGAATTCTTGCATCATACCCCGGCCACACGGCAAAAGTAATGTAATTTCGATCGAATGACATTATGGGGTCGACAAATCAGCTTGCGACGCTCATATAATCACTCAAGACCTCGATCTGATTAAGTCCCATATCATTTAATGAAAATATATTAACTTTTCCGTGTGGCAGGGGTACTAAACTTACTATTTACAGTCAACTAATTTACTTCTCCCTATGGGCTCGAGCTGCCTTAGAACAAAATATCTGATTTTGTATACAATAATACTATTACCTTAAATACAGTTAAGATTCTAGTATAAAAGCGGTAAAGGCAATAAAATAACATTAGTATAAATAAACACATAAGCACAAACAACGCACTTTGTATAATCACACAAACTTGTTATTCACCTTCCAGTGAAAACTAGAATATTACCACGCATATTTACAAATGTCGACGCAACCGCACACGGATAACGACGAACAAGATGCCATTCTGTCACGAAAAACAAAAACGAAAAAACAACCCGACAGCAGCACTTTACTCGCGTCCCACATGACCAAGAAAGCCCGTAAATAAGTTGTTACTCACCTGTCGATCGTATCCACACGTCCCACAATAGCCGTGGCGAAAACATTTGAACACGAACTTTAGGCTCTCTCTGTCGAAAGAGAGGTCTATCGATAATCGACCAGTGTCATCGTTGGCTGGTTGCCACATATGTCACTCAAACCGTAGCAGGACTTGTTCCGCGAATCCACGTAAATGCCGTAGTATCAAGCGAACACAAAAAAACTACCCGAGACTGCGGTGACGATCAAGAAACCACAGGAAGGATCAAAAGAACCACACACACACACACACACACGAGCAGCGAGCGGCAGCAGTGTGGGAGGCTTAACCAGCTTAACGTCGTCGACCCATCTCTTGCTCGCGTGCGCTCCCTGCAGCGATGACTGGATTTTTTCGGTTCCCTTCCCTTCTCAAAGTCTCAGGGTTCCTTTTAGACAGTCAGCAGCTCACACACAACGTAAATTTACCAGAATCGGAGCCCGTACGAGGGAAGAAAACGTCGCAGCGGACCGGTTCATTCGAAAAGTGTGGGGATCTGCGGGATTGCACGTAGTCCCGCGGTTACGGGGATAATCATAAATAAAAAAATTAGTACTTTCAACCTTGATAGCGCGTTGTATATTATGTTTATATTATATATATAATAAATTGTACAATACTGCGCTTTTAAAACATATATTAATGTCAGATAAACGCTCACGAACACCCCGCGCCGCTCGACAAGAAACGTTTTTTTCACGTCGATGCGGTCGATGCCACAAAATTTTTCTCACGTAGTTGCGCTATGGACTTCCTTCCTCCGCACATTGTATGTGGCCGCTCGGAGCGCTCTGGCCTTTTCTTCTACGGAGGTGTTGCTCTGCTGTAAGTGGGGTTTTGCATTCGTTCATGAGCAATTTGTTTTGTTTGTTTGTTTTTGCCGGGAAGGGGCACTAACACCTACGGCTGTAATATATTTCGCGTGGCGTCGGCAAAGGGGCTTTACCGTGAGGCGTGCTTGCTCTGCGGAAAAGGAGATCCACTTGCTTCGCTCGAGGAAGGTTTTCAACGTTGCGCTTTCAATCTCAATTACGATGCGTTCACGAGCTGCCCATTGGTCATTCGTTGTTTTCAGTCTAGTACGTTAATAAATAAAATATCGTTCATCCTTGCCGATGAGGATTATGAGTGTTTGTAATTTTCTACCGTGTAATTAAATCAAATGCTGGCAGCGATATCACACGGGAACGATAAAGCGCGTTGTCACTAGGATGTATAGATTATTATAAAGGAAAATTACTATGGTGCTTGCCGTTAAATGTGTGAGATACACATTTTAGTTATTAAATAAGAGGTTGGTGAATATTACTTTAAAGTAATACTTATCTTGTATTGTTCTCGTATATTGTTTTATCTTTGATCTGCGTATTCCTCCACAGGGGCAATAACCAGGCGGACTGCTGTATTAAAAAATATCTGTAAAAAATAAAAATAAATTATATTTTATGCGTTGAAATATTAAGGTGTGATATTTGCTTAACCATCACAGACATAAACATCGATGAGTGCCACCTTCTGTGTCTTCGTCTCTCCTTCGCGCATTTTATGCGTATTATGTTCTCAAATAACCTAGTATAAGCGTTTATGCTGCGTGAAAGCCTTTGCTCTTTCTTTTTGCGAAGTGCAATGCGTTTGCGAAAAATAGTTGCAGTGTATTTTCACCGTAAAAATAAACAATGCCTCTACGAACGCTCAGTTTCCGCCCAATTGTAGCGCTGATGGTTCGAACCAAATTCCAAAGTTTCAGAAGTAAACGTTATCTTATTCAACGTTATCATTTTTTTTTAAATTACCGATGGGAAAAATGGCGGCCGAAAGATCCTACGAATAGACCAAAATGAATGGCGTCAATTACCGGGAACAAGGTCCGGTTTTCTCATTGCAAGTTTCGGAAAACCACTGATAAGTTTTGAATAAGAAAACAGCTACACTTTCCTTTTATTTAATTTAATTTATTGTTCCTTAAGGGCCCGAAGGCGTTAGGGAGGGGAGAGCAGGTGAAAAAAGCTTACACTAACGAAATACAAACTACAGGTTATGTCCAATCAACGTATAATATAACTAATGGTACTTCTAAAACGTTCCGAGTTCATGATGGTGACGATCATCCCGGAAAGGTGATTCCGAATACTCCTGGTAGACTAAAGATGAATGCAGCGTTGTCGTCGTCGAATTCGGGACGCCTGACCTTGGACTGATGATCGAGACGAAAGGAAACACAAACGATGGTGATCAATTGGTCGCGTAGCATGGCAATCAATTCGCCGACCACCGAGCGTCCCACAATGCGTACATTGTTTTCGCGGCAAAAAAAAAAAATAAAAAAATATGTAAGTTGTTTTGGGGATTTCTATCGGCGCGCCCGGCATGCTGTCGTCTTCCCCTCAATACACGGAGGCCGCGCTGCAAAGCCGCCGCGCGGTAGACGACCCTTTGAACGTTACGTGTATCGGCGACCCGTGCTGAAGAAATAGTGCCTCTGTAGCCGTCCCTGGTCTTCTGAAGAGTGGTTCGGTGCGAGAGGGATAAAGTCACCGGGCCGCCATGTTGCCACTACCCAGCGATTCCTTTAAAAACGAAATGTAATGCAACCCGTGACCAGAAGATGGCGCCACAGGTCCACGGCATGGAATTTGCGACGCTTCAACCTTTTGTAAAATGGAGGCATTGTACCCTAATAATGCTGACTACAGTCACGGACAGCGTGGCTAATCTCGATAGTCTTATTATGGCTCCGCTGCCGATGAGAGCAGAGATTTTGAGGTGACCGTTTATGCACATCGGATACGGCACGATGGGCCTACCGGTACGAACTGCGCATGTGCGAGTCTTGCTGCGGTAGCACATGCGCATTGCGTACCGAGGGCCACATCGTGCCGTATCCGATGTGCAAACAACGGTTACCTCAAACTCTTTAGTGAGGTATTACACGAACACCTAACAACGAATCATATTCAAAAAGTGTGAACATGATGAGTCCGGCGTTTATGAAATCTGTCGGCGACTGTAACATACCTGCTGCTTGCTCATAAGACATGTCAGGCAGTCGTGACTATACAGTGTTTTAAATATCGACTTAAAGGGCCACTGAAAAGAAGAGAAAAAAATTATTTGTTTAAACACTTTGGTTGGGGCACGGGTGTCGAGAAATGAATTTTAAGCGAAAAGTTTGTTAGAGACAATATTGACGAAGCGAGACGCAATTTAGTCGGTAGTCACCTCCTTTCCAATTGTTTTCTCTCTCGGCATTTTGGGCGCGTGGAGGGACAGAAGCTCTGACCATTTCGGTGAAGTGGAGAGAGTGTATGATCATCTCGTTGAGGTGGAAAGAGTGTATGACCATTCCGTGACGTCGGGGACTCGGCGCGCATAATTCAGACGCAACTAAAATAAATCTCACGCCGTAAATATTGCTCTAATATTTTTTTTCCGTAAAATTAGTTTTTCGCACACGTGTCCCAACCAGACTGTTTGAAAAAAAATTCTCTCTTCAGTAGCTTTTGTAACAGAAAGAGTGCGAAATCAATGCGTTCATGTTGAGCATTAGACATATCCTAGACGCCGTCATCAAACGTTTTTTGTGGCGTTTTCTTCTACTATCACTAACGGAACTGATCGGGGAGTGGAACATAGAAAATGCCATGATGCTGTGAGTAATTTATTATAGCGTTATCTCTGCCAAGTTGTTTTAGTTACGATTGTTTGAAACCGCTACCTCGGGATGACGACACAGATCCACAAGTGCAACCAGGACGGTGGTAGCGTTGGCACTGCTATAGTTGCAGCTGCACTCCTTGCTCTGTGACGTCAACTCGAGATAACCAGTATGAATAATGGTAATATATATAATGGGAAATAATGGCACTATAAATTACGGGTACGTTATCTACAGAGCCTCGGCGTAGTCTACGTTGTGTTCTACGATAGTGAGGTCCTTGTAATTATTTATGGTGAAAAAAAACGCTACCCGGAAATACTCCGCCCCTACTCGTTTACAGACAACCCACATTAATGTAGACAGGTTCATCCGAAGGTCAACGAAGGCACTTTTTGTCTAAAAGCTGGTTCACGCATTTCTGAGAACGACGTAGACGACCGGACCACTGGAACAAACCAGTGACTATGCAATTGCTTCGTGAAGCTACCTGTTGCATCGCTTGTAATGTTCTGCATACGAATGAACAGTTGTTCCTGTGACTTTCTCGCTGCTGTCGCTTTGGTTGCTGCGAACGCAACCAACACAAATGTGCAAACCAGCCTTCGATCGAAACATACAAATATTCAAACGACCGCACAAATTGTGCTGCGATTGACAGCGTTGTTTTAAATATTTGCTTTAGAGATTTATTGTTAGTAGACAGGTTCGACCACGTTGACCTTCCGCAAGAAAGACTTGCATGTCGGGTAGACTTTCGAACTACCCACGCATTGGCCGGTAAACTCATGGACCATAACAGACCAGAACAGGACAGAACAGTCCGGAACAGAAGCATGGTTTGCGAAGGCGTCAGGTTTCAGAAACCGCAACCGGTCGAACACGCACCCGAAGGGACTGTCCAGGAATGCCCTTAAAAATTCGGCGGCCGCCGCAGCGAAGGGAACGGCGTAGGTCCCGCAATGACGCACTGCGCAGCTCGTTGTCTGTGCCCCTTATAAATCTTCGTGTTTTCTTTTTTCGTAGCACTTCTTTTTTAAACAAAATATTTTGACGTTTGAGAAACAACAAAGTATCAGAAAATCAGCACTTCCGTGTTGACTCATACGATAAAAAAAGAATAGCTTCGCCTTTTGTGTTTGAAGGGGCGCGGTATCGCATGGTTTAGTTTCTAACATGTCGGTTCCCCTAAAGCTACGCCGCTGCTCGACGAAAGGCTGCAGTTCTCGTGATTGCAGAATTTCAGTAGTGATTGCGTGTCTCCGAGCCTCCTCGAAGACTCGAGCGGGGGCATGCGACCCGCCGGCACCGCTGTCCGCAGGCACATCGCTGAACTCAGACCTCTCCGCTCGGAGGTTCGCTGATCTTCGAGGCGTGTCCTCGTAGAGACGAAGCCTCAGCGGTTCGATACGGTCGAGAAGTTTACGCATCAACTCCGGATCCATCGCAAAAATATTGCGGTGGCTTAGCTCGGCTATGCCAGGATATACGTAGCGTGAGCTTATGCGCACAAAATGAGAGGCGCTATCAAGCGGCTCCGGTGCAGCGTCAGACTGGCTACTGCGCAACGGAGGCGGACAGCTGGGCACGCGGCGGCGCCATTGCGTCTGCCGCGGCTATGACGTCACCTCTGGAATGTGCAGAGCGGCGAGCGCGCGCGGTGGCGGTGAAGCGCGCGGCGGCGGCGGCTCCAGCGCGCCAGCTGTGCGCCATGTGACGTCACTGCTCCTCGCGCTTGCGCAGCACGGAGTAAAGCTCGATTACGCGAGCCACGCGAAACTGCTCAACCCGCCAGTGTAGCTCACGCTACAAAAGACGCAGGCTACCACTGCTAGCCCCCCCCATCGCAGAAACCCAAGAACACAGCGCTCGCCGAAGTTGGGCGGAAGTCGCACGAGGCTTGCGTACGTTTTTCAGTCGAGCAGCTAAGCCAATCCAAGCGGCTTACCTATTTTCCTGCGGAGCGCACAGAGGCGGGAGAGAGATAAGTTACACCTCGCTTTACAAAAATCGTCTCGCGCCGTAAATGAAGCTCTACGTATTTTTTCTTCATCGAAATAAATTTATTTTATGACTCCTTTTTTCATTTAAGTTGTTATAAAACAAAAGTCCTTTGCATAAGTCTTTCAAAGCAGCTGGGGTGCTGAAGGGTCTCCGCCCTTGCCTTATCTCTGCCCTCGAAGTTTAAGTTGCGGTTTGCGAACATATCGTTTTCTGACATCGTCGAGATGATTGACAGCACGTGGAAGGAGAGATAAATCTACAAACTGACAAATGGACCTTTTTTTAGGAAGGAGCGCCGTCTACGGAGTTGTTTTCGAGTTATAAGTGAAGGGCAGCCCAAGACGATGGACTAGAAATTCATTAGGTCTCCCCGCACAGGTTCGAATCCTGTCGACTGCGCAAACATGTATTTTTTTCATCATTTTTTTCATATTTTTCATCTTTTTTTTCTTTTTGTTTTTTGCACTACACGTAAATATGCTTAAGACAAATATACTTATTAGCTCATTGTTACAAAACAAAAAGTACACTTGCAGTGTGTGTTCAGTGGACTCCAACGTAATTTCACTTGTGAAACAAGATTTTATATAATTTCAGTTCATATGTTTTTGTTTTTTTTTATTAATACGCTGGTGGTGTTTATGAGCCCTGTTGCTGCCGCCAACTCTTCCGGCTGGTCTGGCGTATACGCACCGATTACTTATTTTACTATGCTAATAGTAACCTCCAAATCTACATTAATTTCACATTTTGAAATATACTCTTGTTTCATAAACGTTCACAGCTGGCATACTTCTAATGCAGCGATTTTTGAAAATGTTCACATTCCTTACTGCGGTATTGTGCTGGCCTGTTTTTTCTACTGAACGAAAATGTCGAGCAACGAACACGGTAAAGGATGCGTGTTGTGGAAACCACGCAAAATTGCCTTAATGACGTTCCTTTTGTGCCACGCAGCATACTTTTGTAAAATAAGACTTGTAACTTATTTATTTAAGTACGAATAATTAATCAATTTTTTGTCGAGGTTAAATTGCTAGCAGTCCCACGCGCGGGCCGCTTATTGGTTTGACACTAGCAGATGAAGCGCGCTCGCTCAAGTTGCAATTCATCAATTGTTTGCGGCTTTACGGAATTTGCCCGGCTTTTCTTTAGCCTTTGTATGAAGGGTCTAGTATATATGACAACGAAGTCTCTTGAGACAGTTTGCTAGTTGATGCGGGCATCTCTCTCAGTGGTTAAAATAGTCGCAAGTCGAGTTTTGAGGTCACGCGACCTGCTCCGGGGGAGAGAGTGCCTAACATTTCAGTCGGTTGCGTCCAGCAGACGCAAGCTTTCCCTGTCATTTTCTGTAATTATCGCTAAACGCCGCATTCCCAGAAAAACTCTACACGCCGTTCCTAAAGTACACGAATTCGATTCATTACAACTATGTACTTTCTTGGTGTCTTTCTACGCGCGCAAAAATAGCTCTTGAACAAGGTGGAAAAAAACATTTAGGTGATGACTCTGGCCGCTCTTCCCGCGGGGAGCCAGCGACCAGTTCGTGTTCGGAGCTAGCCTCGAACCATGGTGTAGTTCGTTCCGCACCGCCGCGGAGGGCGCTGGGCTATGAGCACCGTGGGTATGAGATGAGGTCCCTCCTCGGCGGCCACGGTGTCGGCGGCGTAGCGTACTCGCCTTTTTCGCGCTAGTGGCGGCGTGGTGGTGGCGTGGCCAGCGGCTGGCCTCGTGTTTTGCTTTGGTGCTGTGTCGATCACAGGTGCCACGATCGTGCACGAAGGTGAGCCTTAACCCGAAGAAGAAGAAGTTATGCTATAAGGACGGGAAAGACGTGCCTCGCTCCCAACTACACTTCGGGATACCGGAACTGTGCAGAGCGAGTGTCCTTGATTAAAGCTCCATCAAATGACTCATGCCTGGAGCAGTGGGATCGTGCAATCCCGGGTGCCGATCGCAGGTTACTACCTAGTGATCATGTTTGTGCGAAGCATTTTCCCAAACAACTGATATCAAAATGGTATTATGCGGAGTTCGGAACCATGGGCGAGAAACACAGGATGTAGGAGATGGCGTGTTTTTGGTAGTATGCATTGAATTGAGCTTTTGTGTACATTTTAAAACAAAAACATTTGTCAGGTATATTTTTACCTCTAAGACTGGGTGACACCACATTGTTAGTGTATAGATGAAAAGTCATTTATGTCCTATAACCGCTACTGCTGTTTAACTTTCAGTCACTGTGTCATCATTTCAGTCAGTATGTCACCACACTATGTCATCATTTCAGTCACTATGTCATCATAAATAAAAGTATTTTCTGCTCGCATGGTTTGTATGTACCACAGTACCAGTTGACATAGTATGTATAAATCATTTGTAATGCTGCCTTTCTCCGCATGTAAACAATTATAACAATATTAGAATTTAGTTTTTCAATAAGCAGGCAGGAGCAGGGTGGAAAAAATCCCCCGACCCCTATAAAGCCACGCAATGTGTGTAAACAATTTACGGAACTGTTACCAAACATGCTGTCGGACAAAACATGCGAGCACGACCCAGCTGTTTCACGGAATTATTTTTAATTGCTCTAAATTATTGAAATCCCAGTAGATTGTGTCAGGAAGTTATGTATTTGTATGGCTATTTTTGTCACGTTGAGTCATCATCGGAATGTTCTCGTTTAAAAAGCAGCAACCGCACCGGGGAAAGGCAATCCGTGCCAATGCGCCAACATAAATCCATCATTTCACTACACAGTACACAAGGACAGAGTAAAGAATGCATCATTTCCTTTACAAGCCCTCTATACAAGCCTTCCCAAGCCCCCTATACTTGGGCGCCATCTATCCCCGTGCGAGTGAAGCGCGCTCGGTGAGCCGAACATAGTTTGGTCGCCGCGTCGGACAGAGCGTCATCACCTAAATGTATTTCTTTACCGGGGTCTTGAATAATCGAAACAAAGATGAACTTAAGGATGGTTGAAACACTTGCCACTGCTTACGACGGCGTGCCTTAAAACCTTTTAAAATATCTTACGACGAGAAAACACACTGGCGCCATCTATCGGGCAGCCATGGAAGATTTAGCATTATTTCCTTTTCTTCGCGCAGCATTGTTTCTTTCTTGTTTTGAAAAAACTTTTGGCAATCTTATAAACGATAATGTCTCATAGATAGCACGTACATTTGATCTCCCAAATACCGCACAACCATCGCTCTAGTGAAATGCAGTTCTAGGGTCACCTCATAGATGGCGCCAGCGTGACAGTGTGTTCCCTAAAGAGCCCGTGTTACAGAGGGCGTCCAACAGTTCGATTGGGGTCACGTGGTCTACAGGCCGTGTTTGCTATGCGAGCTGCGCGGAGGTGGCAAAAGTGTTGACCGTCTGCAAATGCTTCCGCCTTTCCGCCTGCTTTTCTCCTCACCACGCGACAACGCTGCGCATGCGCACTTACGATCAATCTCCGCAGCAGGCGTCCGCCACTAAATTGCAAACGGTCCCCACGG
This sequence comes from Ixodes ricinus, assembly GCA_037355805.1. Lineage (NCBI taxonomy): Eukaryota > Metazoa > Arthropoda > Arachnida > Ixodida > Ixodidae > Ixodes > Ixodes ricinus. The sequence goes on along the minus strand of JAZHYW010063363.1, from coordinate 6,995 downwards.
TTTGAGTTGGACTCTCTGTATACAATCTGAGTTATCCGTGTTCTCGAACCTTAAGTGATCACAAGTACTCGGTTGTAAGCAAACGCGAGTGTGTGAACGCGAGTGTGTGAAAATTTCCTATCGAACTTCGTGTCAAGCCGCCATGGTCACATTCGTTTAAGCTCTTTGATTGCGACTTTCGCGCTGACACCAGCCCTCCCTTGAAGTGGGGGATTGAAGTTGTCGGCGACAAAAAGCCTAAGTGCCTACTAAATCCTTGTAAAATTGGAGGAAAATAGACAAGAAGAAAAGAAGGAACACCGTTCCCTCGAAGACTTAGCGAGTCCCAGTTCCAGTTCCACATATACAAGATGGATTCGGTGGCGTTCTTCCGTTCACTCCTAGTGAAAGGAACGCGTTCCGGGAGCGTCGTTCCTTGAAAGCCGTTCTGTACAATACCGCCGCACAGCCGGTCACATAACCTCAAAATCTCTCTTGCGCCTCTTTCAACCGCCCGGAGAGACACCCGCATTCACCAGCGAACCGGCCCAGGATGGCCTCGGAATGGCGGCCTACGTTTCGCTAAGAGATTTCGTTCCTCTTACCGGAGCGTCGGCCGCCACTCCTCGCAGGCGACCACTTTTTCATTTGCCCCCTCATGCCAGCCTCTACCACCTGTGTGCTTTGTTCGGCGTAGTCCCTGACAGTTTCAAAGATGCAGGATGGGATATTATGTTCATGCTTCTTCTTGCTTCGTGATTGGTTCTTCGGCGTTCTTGTCTGCTGATGCAGCAATCTCATTGGGTACGGAGCGGTAATGAGATGCTCGGGACTTACGCCACGCCCCGCGTTTCTTAAATGAACCTTTTCCGCAATTGTGAAAAGATGCATAGATTATGCGCAGCCGCCATTAGTTGGTATCGTCGCTTCCGGCGTGAAACCCGTGACTGGTTCCGGGTTCGCGCCAAGCACCGACGCAGCACTCGTGGTGTGGAATGCCTTTCTGATTTGAGTACAGTCCGAATGATGACGAAGCGCTCGTGTCCAATCCGTGCTCGCAGTGCATGACCAACTGATGGCGGCCGCGCATAATCTATGGAACATTTCGAAATTTCGGGAAAGGTTAGACCTTTTTCGCATACTCTAGCCCCGGATCGCCAAGTAGGTATATCCGGTATGGGCGACGAAAAAACATATCAATCTGCAAATAGTATAAAAATAGAGGGGAGACAAAATTAGAATGGGTGACGGTTACGCTTATATCCTAAATGCATTATATTGGCGTGGCGACGGCAAAGCAATGTTTTCGCCTATACTTGAAGTGACAATATTTCAAGATGGCGGCGCCCTTGCGGAAAAGGTCTATAGGTGACACAGGGACGCTCAGGAAAAGAAATCGTAACGGCGTAAAATGAGTCTAAAGCAGCGGTCACAATGATAATAAATCATACAAAAGACAGTTTGCGTTTACGAGAGCTTCTTTGTTGTCTTACGGCCCGGTCACATTGGACGTACAGAATGCGCCTGCGGACATGTTGCGTGTATGAAGGAAGCATGCTTGGAACTTGCCGGAGGCGTTTCAAATTTTGTCTTCATGCCTCCAACGAGCACCGAGTCTTGTTGTATGATGTCTGAACAGTGGGACTGGGGTTTAAGAAGCCTACATCAGACGGGTTGGTGACAAACAGGACACTGCGAATTGATGCCGCTGCAGCTCCGCGGACGAAACAATGCAGCGCGCGACACCGAGGAGTGACGCAACTGTCGTGGCGCAGCGTGAAAACGAGAGGAGGCCGGACACTGCAATTTAGAAAATCATCCATTGTCTATCTCCCCTCATTCTAACGCCGGTCGCATTTCGTTTTTTCTTTTTTTTCTTTTTTTTTTGTTCTTCCGAGGACAATCAGGAGTGTATCGCGTGAACGCAACGGTATACGACAAACTTCCCGGCGGGCGCTGTGGACGGCCTTCGCTGCCCGGCCGACGTGACCCAGTTGACCAGTGCTTCGAGACTATCGCGGCAAACGGCAGTGTTCCCCAGAGCCAGGGGACCGAATCGCCGCCATTGCAAGCCGCTTTGGCAACGACGGAGCGCGGGGCGCACAACCAGCCCGGCCGCAGGTCGTGCGAATCCATCTCTGCCGGAATCGGAAGCCCGCTAGGCCGAACCTTTCCGCCATCTTGCGCTATGTCAGCGCCGGCAGAGACGGCTGTAAAACGAAGAGGGAACAGAGCCAGGGCCGTCTCAGATAAATAGGATGTGTCCTTCTCCGAAGCGGAGCCGGTAATCGCAGTGTTGAAACGGACGAGCCAGCCATTTTCTGTCCATAGTTAACCATAAAGGCTAGCCTTAACTCTTGCCCCTGACAGCTTTAGAAAAGCAGAACAAGACGAGTCTTGATCATATTGTTATCGCTCAATAATCGATGAGGTTGCCTTATCAGACGACAAATATACTGAAAAACTAAGCACGAAGCACGGAGCGTGCGTTTCTGCGTTTCTGTTGCTCTCAGTGACCAAAGGGGGACTATCCTCATTCGTTGGCGCACGGCTCCTGGTGCCCTTGCCCCTGGTTCCAAGGCGGCGGAAGACTTCTTTTGATGGTGCTCCTTCCTAGCGAAACTGTGGACAGCTTTTGGTTATAAGAGAATCTTCATTAGTGATAGGTCACTCCAGGTGCTGGAAGAAAAAGTGACTCTGTACTTCATCTAACAGGGGTATGGCGAAGTCTATAAACACAATCGCTTTGCTCCTCAAAGCGCTAGACATCTGCCCCGTAGCACATTAGTGCTACGAGGGCACCAGGTCCACGATAGCAAGGAATCAAAGCCTGTATACACCAGGGTTTCGACGTCATCAAGGTGAAGTGTAGCGAAGACACGGATTGGATGCGAGTGCTGCGTCAGTGCTTGGCTAGATTTCGTGTCCACTCAAAACGCCGAAGGATGTTCGCCATCGGGCTCGGGTCCCATTGTTGAGTTGGCGCCATCCGAATGTGGTGGCGTTCTGTGGATGGAGGCGAGGATGTCCACGGGCCTCGGTTGTTCCAGGTAGCATTGACCAAGCACGGTGCGCTCGGTGTCTCCCCTGAAAGCTTGGTACGGCGCTTTGAAAGTACTGGCAGTCAAGTATATAAGGGGCTGACCACCGTACAGACTAACTGCAATTTCGTATCGTGGAAGCCGAAGTAAACGATCGCTTCTTTTTACAACATTGCATTCGACTGCGACGCCCTTTTTGTGTCACCGAGTTCTCGTCAAGGTATGGCAGGGCCCGAGCCTCCCTTGCAGTCACACTGCCCATACATGATACAAAAGTCACGGTGTTCACTTCGGACATAATGACAAAATTATCTGCGAACACGCCTCACTAATGTTCGGAGCTTATTTGTTTCATAGATATGTTTGCTTAGAACATATCTATGAAGCAGGCAGGTTTTGTATAACCAATGTGAGAGAGCCGTCATACAAGAAAGGTACTATCGGGGAAAAATGAAATGCGAACAGAGGAGCGCGTGGCTTGCCGTACAGGCTGCGCCACCTGGAAGTGAGCCTAGGGGCGAGGGTGCGTGGCCTACTCCGATGTGTTCACGCCCTTCGCTCGGCGCTCCCCAAGCTTCGGCAGTGCGCCTCTCGGTGCGTTGAAAGCTATCACCGCTATCTTTGCTGACTCAGCGCGTGCGGTGCGAAGAAGCTCGGCCCACGCGCCGAGCAGACAAAGATAGCGGTGACAGCTTTCAGCGCACTGAGAGGCGCACTGCCGAAGCTTGGGGAGTGCCGAGCGAAGGGCGTGAACACATCGGAGTAGGCCACGCACCCTCGCCCCTAGGCTCACTTCCAGGTGGCGCAGCCTGTACGGCAAGCCACGCGCTCCTCTGTTCGCATTTCATTTTTCCCCGATAGTACATTACTAAGACAGTGTCTGCAGAATGTCTTTTGTATGATGTATTAGCAGTTTTATCACGGATTAAATGATCAGAACACACCTCTCTTAGCAAATAGGCATGACTGTGGTCGCCGAATTTTCCCAGACTAATCAAATTTCTTCGGTCAAATGGACTCCTGCTACGTGGCGGAAAGGTTATATTAGTGTCAGAATGGCGCAAAGCGAAGCAAGTTACATGTCGATTGTTTAGGGAACGAGACATTTGCCTTCTCTTATGGTATGGCGACACTCGTCCACGCTGTATATAAGAAATTTAGCGAGTGCACCACGACGCCTAAGCTGTTAATAGGGGAGTATGGCATATAATGGTGAATTCCGCTCGCAGATCTCGAGTGTTGCAATAGCGCTCCATTTGAAGCGCGCACGTTCCGCTCGCAGATCTGGCTTGAGATGGTCATCTTCCTCTCGTAGGTCTCTGGCAGCGCCCGCCGCGTGGAGCGCCTCCAATCCCGCCTAACTTGATCCGCGGGATTTCAGAGATCTTGGCGGAAGTTGACAGAAGTGCGCTACGTCATTTCCTTTGACTCGGCGGTGCGCATGCGCGACTAGGTCGCCGTACCGCCGTCGAGTTGGATCTGTTCGGATGCGTCGGGTGTTTACACGGGATTTTGACGGCTCGGACGCTTCTGCCATGTGACGGTGGCGAACGCGCACGTGTTCCTCGTTATTTGTGACACGGGCTCCATGGTGCGCATATTTTCGCCCGGCCTGTGTCGCGTGTTATTTCTGTAGCTAAGCAGTGACAGCTGTCACTGGTGGTCGGAAACATCGGTCGACTGAGGCGTTGGTCGGCTTGTAAAGTTCGAGGAGCGGCCATTTTGAACGGCCGAGCGTCTCGGGCGGGTCGGTGGGTCGCTCCAAAAATGCGAGTCCATCTTTCTTTCGTCCACTTGAAGCGGGTCCCACGGAGCCGAATTTTGCGTCCCTCGCGGGTTTTGGAAAGCGCTTCGGATCTACCAGTGGAATTCACCCTAACTTGAGTCTTCACCTCAGAATGGTCACGCACGGTCCACTTTTGTGTTTCGAAACGTTGCTGGGTGGGTTGGCCAAGCAGCGTCGATACAGCAGCAGAAAAGCAATCGGACAGCCACATTTGTTTTACTGAAGAGCCTTTGATGAGCGACGGCCTGAGAACGATATGTGATCTACCACGTGATGTCACCCACCGGCGGGGATGGAGATTGAGAATCACAGTAAAAAAATAAGTTATTAATTAAATTACATAATTAAATATTAAATAGTATGCGCAGCGCGCGGGAGAAGTCGAAAACGACGGAGCCTCAATTACCGCGTTGACTCTAAGCAAATGGCAGGTTTCTATCCGTAGTGAGAATTTTTTTTTCATCCTAGTTTATGCGATTCAAAATAGACTAAAAAAAAAACGCAACATGATATTGGTAGGTTCCCATCGTAAGCTCCAAAGCAAAAAAAAAAAAAAGAAAAAAAAAAGGTAATATTGCAATTTTACGTGTACGTTCAACCTTGCCAGTGAGTGACGCCTCGAATGTTCTGTGAGGAAAATCCTATCCAGTCTTTGAATCCCGGGGTTTGAACTTCGAGGCAGAATACACCAAAAGATTTTATTTACACATGTGGCAAATTTTGGTGGTACGTTGCAAGCGAACTGATCCACTGTTATAGCATCTAGGTGACAAACCCCTAATACCGAATTTTCGACGTAACCTAAAGAAGGCCAACACGGAGATTCGGGCTCAGTCGGCGAGAATACGAGCCCCAAGTGGACGTTTTTTAGTTGACACCTAAGCTTCAGCATGACGGCTATATGTTGTCTGGGAAGCAGGGTGAAGAATAAAAATCAAGTTGATTTAAATAGTAATTAAGTGCTAGATTTAAATGGTGATTTATATCGAATTGGTTTCCGCAAAAAAATTATTCGAAGCTTGGGAGAAGAGCGTGTTGTTTCAAGTCAAGGATGAAGAAACAATAAAACAATTAAAACTGGGACAATACAACACATCTTTCAACTGGCAACGACGGTTTTACTCGTCGTTGCTAGTTGAAAGATGTGTTGCATTGACCCAGTTTTAATTGTTTTATTCTTTCTTCGTCCTTGAATTATTCGAAAATATATACATTACAGCGGAGCTGTTAAGGGCTAGTTTCCCCAGTATCGTGTCCGTGGGCAATCAAATCTTGACGCAAAACTCTGGACAGCTACCGCCATCTATTAGTGACGGCGGCAACCAGACAACCGGCTTCCCAGTTGTGTGGTTGCCGCCGTCGCTCATAGATGGCGGCCACCTTCCAGACTTTCCACTCTGGCTTGCCGACTTGCGGCCGGCCATTACTCCATTCCCACCATAGTACAGCTTCGCTGGTCTTCCTTCTTCACCAAAATGGAAAAGCTGAAAGATTTTTTTTACCTTTTGTTTATTATTTGATGCTTTCTATGTGCATTTGTTTTGAATTTAAATCGAGGAATTATCGCGCAAGAAAGATTCATATCAGGCTAAACTCGAGCACAAAGGAGTGGTCTTCTGAGCAAATCGAAACGTCGAGCTTTCTTTCTAGCATCCACATTGTTCGCCAGTTACGTAATGTAATATTGCCAGTAAATAAGAATGCGAAAGAAAGAAATTAACGGAATTAATGCCTTATTGCAAGGAATCAAGAACGTAAAAGAAGAACCAAATAAAGCTTTTTTTCACTTACCTAAGTTTTTCAAGCTGATTTCGTTTTATTATGACGGGATTTACCCAACGAAAATGTGTTAATTAAGGTACACCTTAAATTTACAGTAATTCTTTCTTCCGGAATGTTTTCGGTAATCGGACGAATTGATTAGTATATTTGCCATGTTTAAAAAAACATCTATAGTGATTAAGATGCACTATTTTATAGCTACAGTGATTTAAAACAAATTAATTTGATTTAAATAAAATACGTAGGATTTAAATGAAATAAATATAAATTACTTGACTTTCTCAACCGAAAAAAAAAACATTGTTATTTGTTTACCATTCTAGGCGGTGTTCTCATGAGCCCATCTTGTGTGAACAAAAGTAAAGTTGATGTCTCCTTCATCAGGGCACTTTGAATTTCTGACAATC
>JAZHYW010063361.1:0-13040 GCA_037355805.1 Ixodes ricinus | reverse complement strand
GCCGAAGCGGAAGCCAGGAGCCGCTATCGGGATGACCCAGAAGTGCGCGACGCCGAAGCAGAGGCTCATCGCCGCCGCCGAGAGCAGCCAGAAGTAAGCGCTGCCGAAGCGGAAGCCAGGAGCCGCTATCGGGATGACCCAGAAGTGCGCGACGCCGAAGCAGAGGCTCATCGCCGCCGCCGAGAGCAGTCAGAAGTAAGCGCTGCTGAAGCTGAATCTATGCCGCGCCGTCGAGAAGACCCGGAAGTGCGGGACGCCGAAGCAGAGGCTCATCGCCACCGCCGACAGCAGCCAGGAGTGAGCGCCGCTGAAGCGGAAGTCAAGCAAAAGGCAAGGATCGCCAAGCCTGACGGTGCAACAAAAATTTTTCAATGGCTGTTTAAAGACAACCCATTTGGGAGCGTATGTTCAGTCTGTGATCGGCTCTGGTTCCAAAACGACGTGCAACCGCTATACCGGACAGATGTCACGAGACCCTACAGCAATCATTTCCAAACTCGAACCTAACCCAATTCAAACTGTGTTCGACCTGCATGCAATCAGTGCACAAGGGTCATATTCCTCATCTTTCCTCAAGTAACGGTTATGTATATCCCACAACTGAACGCGGTGAGTGAGAGACTCATATCTCCACGAATCCCTTTCCTGCAACTGCGACGGCTGATGCACGAAGGAGGTCAATACGGCATTAAGGGACCGGTAGTGAACGTCTGTGTTGATGTGGATGACATGGTGACAGTGTTGCCTCGTGCCATCGAACAAGACCGAGCCCTCAATGTACATTTGAAGCGGCGTATGCTTGCGAAGACGACGTACCTGGCAGGGGCAGTAAGGAAAGGTGATCTGCTGCCGCGGCTTAAGCTGCTGTGTGAAAGCACGCTGTACAAGCATTATAATATAAAGTGCAATTTGGCCCGTTTGGGTGATATCGTAGAAGTGGACCAGCACGACGAGATTGAGTTGCTCCCGCAATGCTCAGACCTGAGCGATCCGATCCAAGTAGCTACAGCCATGACGCTGGCTCAGCACACTCTCGTATGGGATGAAGACAAGTTTCTAGCGATTGCGCCAGGTGAAGGAAAAGACCCGTGAGCATCCTCTACGACGAACGTGCAGAGGAGCTCTCGTTCCCACAGATTTATCTCGGTGAGCCGCGCCGAGTAGATGCCAGCGCAAAACCGACAGTCTTCACGCACGCCATGAGTGAGATCCGCAGATCAGACCGTCGAGGGGCCACCCCGCAGCACGTACTGTACATGGCCATGAAAGAGTTTGGGCACCGAGTAGCCGGTGACATGTGTGTGGCCTTCCGTAACATAAAGGCGCTGAAAACACTAACCAACCAACAGTTTCTCAACAAGGATTTTGTGCAGCAAGCTGTCGAGCAGGACATGCCTTTCATGCATGGTATACCCAACACCGTGCAGTACTGGACAAAACGCAAGAAAGACCTCTTTGCTATGATACGGCAGTTGGGTAAGCCGACCGCGTTCCTCACTCTTTCTGCCTCGGAAATGCACTTGCCCGACCCTGTGCAGTTGCTTCAACGCCTTCGGTTGAAGCCCGGCGAGATCGGAGTACCACTGGAGGAAATGAACAGCATTTATCGAGGTCAGCTGGTGATTGACGATCCCGTGGTCTGTGCCATATACTTCGACCGATTGGTGCGTGTCATTCTCAACATTCTCCGCAACACCCGTGTATCGCCTTTTAGGCCGTACATAGTCGTCGACTACTTTAAGCGGATCGAATTTGAGCACCGCGGGTTGGCACACGCGCACATTCTCCTCTGGCTTCATAACGCGCCCAACGAGGAGCTCTCGATGCTCATTGCTCAGACTCTTGATATGGCCAACGTTCTGCTTTCCATCGACAACGAATGCTTGAAGCGAGAGCGGACTCAGGTGCACCAACAACGCATACCTGCTACAAGCGCAACACGACCAGATGTCGCTTTAACGTGCCCTTTATGCCCATCGATGAATGTATGGTCGTAGTGCCTTTAACCACTGTGGACAATGAAGCGCAGAAGAGGCAAATCGAGAGCCTCCTAAACAAGTACGAGGTCATGCGTCAGGCCCTGGAAATGACAATTTGTGACTCCATGGAGCAGTTTTGGGAACATCACGGTGTCACGGACAAGACGGAGTACATTTCTGTTCACCGAGCAGGCACTCCTCGTGCCACCATCATGCTACCCCATTCTGTGCATCAAAAGAGGGTGAATTACTTTAACCCATGTGTTGCATCAATTCTCGATTCTAACATGGATCTTCAGATCGTCCTCGACATGTACGCGTGTGCTGCCTACGTGGTGGAATATGTAAACAAGGCCAACCGAGATATGTCTAACCTCAATCGGGCAGTGCCAGAAATTGTCAAGGAGAAGGGGGACATGGCCTATTCTCAGGCACTGAGACATCTAGGTGTGAAGATGCTGAATGCTATCGAACGGTCCGCACAGGAGGCCGCCTGGTGTTTGCTGAACCAGGATATGTCGGATGCAAGTCGCAAAATTGTCTTCGTGAACTCTGCATGGCCCGAGGAGAGGACGCGCATTCGGAAGTCTAACGCTCAGATGGCGCAGGAAGGCTCAGTAGAATCAATCACGGATGTTTGGAAACGGACGATGATCGAGCGCTACAAAGACCGCGTTTCCGAATTGGGAACCGTTACTCTGGCAGAGTTCGCTACCGAATACAACATATATACCTGCAGAAAGAGGAATCAACGACGGATACTTCGCTACCGCGGTTACTCCGTAGACATTTCAGTCAACTTCAAGCGAGAACATGTCCTGCCCTTCTATCCGTTCCGCAAAGAAGTAGACATCTAAGACCAAAACTCTTTCGTGCGTTTGTATGAGCAAAACATCGACGTCATTCTACCGAACAAAGAACGCTACCACAGTGACGTTGACATTGAGCAAATTCGTGCCGTTTGTAATTCCATGCTCCAATCAAATGACGGGGAACATTGTGCCACTTCTGAGCTTTTAGATGTCAAACTGCACCCGGTGGCCATGGAAAACGACGACTCCGATCTCCTAGACATCGGTACGGTCCAATCTAATGCCCCCTTTAAGCAGTGCCCAGCGTGTGCACGCGCCAAGACGTTATGAGCAGAGATCAGTACCTGGACACAATGCGGAAGACGAATGAGGAGAAGTACGAGATCGTCCGAGAGGTCGTGCACTATCCCGGACCCTCCGCCACTACAAATTTCTTCACGGGAGTGGGTGGGTGCGGGAAGACATTTGTAGTGCGTCTCATCATGGACGTCTACAACAGATACTGCAACCCTGCTGTTTCAGATAATCTGAACGCCTATGTTGCCTGTGCTACAACTGGAAAGGCGGCGGTCGCGCTCGGTGGAATAACTGTACATGCAGCGTTCAGACTTACCATCAATAGGGATGGCGGACTGCGGGTCAACGAGTTGAACACGTTCCGCTATGCGTTCAGGAACGTCAGGTGCGTGATTATCTATGAGGTTAGCATGATGTCTGCCGACATACTTCAGAGAGTGGACTCGCGACTCTGCATCATCACTTGGAAATACCTGGAGCCTTTCGGCGGGTTAGACATCATCCTCTGCGGGAACCTGCGCCAGCTTCCCCCATTCGTGCCGCCGAGGTTTTCAAGCGCGTCAAGATGAGCAGTGTGTATAACACGAACATTGCATGGCACCATCTGTCAAACTTTGTCCTCACGAAGGTCGTAAGGCAAAGCGATCTCAGGTTGTCCACCATACTTACCAAAATTGGAGATGGTGCAGAATTGAATTCCAAAGAAATCGCATTGATCGAGAGTCGGTTCGTCACGCAACAACAAGGAGAAATGTGTTGCCCCGGGGGCATCCGCTTGTACTACTCCAACAAGGAATCGGACAACTACAATACGAACATGGCCATTGCAGCCGAGGATAATGCTGTGGCATGTGCGGCACGGGACTCAATCGTTGGATTCAGGTATATGCAGGAGAAGACAGAGGCAATGCGCAAGGCCGAAACGCTGCCCAAGGCCGAACTCGAAAACCTGCCAGCTAATATAATGCTATGCTTTGGAAAACCATATATGCTCACACTCAATGTGGATGTTTCCGACGGTCTGGTTAATGGATCTTTTGGAATACTGCAATACATAGAATACGACACGCTCCGAGAGCCGGAACGCATCTGGGTGCATTTCGGTGAGCTTGGTTTCAAAATTGCGATTGGAACCGTGGTGGCCGCGAAATCCCGGCAGTTACGGGCACTCGACAGAAATATTCAGCAAAATTGGATACCTATCGAAAGACGCACAGTCACTTGCGTCATTAATAAAAAGACAAGGATATCCCTCAGGAGATGCCAGCTACCCGTTGTGCAGGCAAGTGCTATCACAATTCACCAATCACAGGGAGGCACGTATGAAAACGTGGTGTACTCGTATGCCAAGAGTCATCCACAAAAATTGGTATACGTGGCACTGAGTCGTGCTACAGACATCAACGGGCTCAACCTCACCAATGTGGACAATGACTTTACGTTCTACCACGGCAAGCCCAATCCGGACAGGGCGCTACTTGATGAGTTTCGTTGGTTGCAGCCACACAAACTCTAAACTGTCACTGCTAAGTGCTAAGCAATGATTGAGCAACCGCTCTTCTTCTCGGTCGCCGCGCTTAATGGTCGCTCTCTGCCGGCGCATTCCAGGGACGTACACCACGACCACATCCTACGCCATGCATCTGTACTTTGCCTCTCGGAAACGTGGATGGATCCAAAACAGGCGGTAGAAATCATGGACTACCAGTACTGCAGCGGCGTATAGCACAACAGAGCGGCGGGAGTGGCCATGTAGGTGCGTAAGGGTCTGTCTGCCGTACCCATCGAGATGTTTGGCACGTCAGACGAGGTTGGTGAACTTTGTGTCGCCAAGTTCGACAACGGCTTGCTAGTGGTGGCTCTGGATCTCTCGCCTACAGCACTCACGAAAGATGTCGTGCATTTTCTGCGACTTGTGTTAAGCACACGTGGATCCACACCTATGTTAGTAGTGGGGGACTTTAATGCAGACTTAAAGACGAATAAGAACTTCATATCACTTATGCAGGAAAAAATCCCATTTCTCTCCCTCGTAACAGCTCCCACTGCTGTGACGACCTCTCGAAACACATGCATAGACCTCGTCTTTCAAAAATCAGCCGTTGGTCCAGCACCTGGAACACATATCCTGTCACTTCTCAGATCACAAGGCTTCCTTCATAACAATCAACGACTGAGATAGGAGTGGTATTTAAAGTACCAGTATAGGAGGAGATTGCTCTATATTTGTATATATTGTGGGGATTTTGGACGCCGAACTTTGGCGACGATGTGGAGTGCGCACTAGGAGAAAAGGAGGAGGAGGAGAAGAAGGAAAGCTGGAGAATTGTTCCCTCGGACGGTCTTGTCAAAAGTGAGAGGTGTTATGCAAGCCACTCGGAGGAGTATCTACCAGCTTCGTTATCAGTTGGAGCGTACAAGGCGTACGAGACCAAGAGGACGAGGAGGATGATGAGTTTGAGAAGGAGGAATAGGAGGAGGAGGAGCGGAGATGCCAGCTACCTATTGTGCAAGCAAGCGGTATCATCATTCATAAATCACACTGAAGCTTCCAGATGTGACAACTATATATATATTCCCTTTCTCCGGACAAGCGGTGAGCAAAAATACCACAATATATATATATGCACATATATATATGGGTGGTTTCATCTCAAATCCTGGAGGCAAAAAGGGTCGAATTTTTAATTTTGCTTAAAAAATATATGTTATGGCGTCGTCTCTAAAAACGCAGTAGCCACAAACGTCAAGTCCGTCGGATGTTTAGTTCTCGACTTACAAATTTTAAAAGAGGCCGCGGCGGAAAGCCGTGTTTTTCACATCCGTCGTGGGTCGGATGTTTCGCTTGATCTCCAGTCGTGGATTTTCAGTCCACATTGTATTAACTTTTTTCAAGCACTCTGTGGCCACAGGTAAAAGGCTCTAATACCATGAAATAATTTTAGGCGTTTTGCTTTTTTTCTGTAAAAATGTCAAAAACGCTCCCTCGGTCAATTGTTGACGAATTTTGACAATTAAATACTGGCGATCTACTTGGGTTGCATCAATATTTTTTATGTCTATGGAGAGCCCAAAACACGGTCTTTATAGATATTATAAAATGATTTACCTGTAATAAATAGCCTTTGCGGGACGTTTACGTTAATGTTATGCGAAAACCAAAAAGTACCAATTTTAAGATCGATTTTCTAAAAAAACCCATTTCTTTGTTTTGTTAACATGTAGATATGATAGTTGTCTACTCGAAAAGCAAGTCGTGAAAGTGTATATTTTGTTCGTATGGTCTATATTTAAGCCTCAATATCGGAAAAAGGCGTCTTCGTTTTGCAAAACCTAAGTCAGACAAAAAAAAACAAAAAAAAACGTGCGCTTCTATGAACTGTAAAAAAGTTTTCTTGAATTTTGTCTGCGTTTTGTAATCCATTATAAACGCATTTTGTGGTATTGAATAGTTATTTATGTTTTCAAAAGAGCGTGAAACCACAAGAAACATATTTAATCAAATCAGCAGGCCTAGTAGACCTTCAATATCGAAGAGGCACAGACGTTGTATTTTTTCGATTGATAAAACTTTCACTGTAAACTAGCATGACTAGCTATTAACTGTAATATTACTAAGACATGAAAAGTCACCACGTCATTGATCTATTATATACAATTCTTTCCGAAACCAAACGCTAGGGTTTGTTCACCGCACATCGCACAGATCACCAAGGAATATCCTTTCACTTCCGTAATACACAAAAGTGATGACACAGAAACGATCCGAAACACACGGAGAGATTGTCACTGAGAAGGGTAGGGAATAAAAATAAATAAATAAGAATAAAATTACCCAACTCCGATCTTAACGAAAATTTGCGGTAAAAAAATAAAAGATTTAGGTTCGAGCCGTGGCAAGGCGATAGGTCCACGCCTGGTCAGACAAAGAAGTCAACGACACGTAAAGGAAAAAAAAGTAAATTAAGACAGAAAAACTCAGCCGCACACAGCAAGAACAAAAACCAACTCTTCCGGGCATTCCCTAAACGGGACACAACCAAATGCGTGCGAACATGCTCTCTACAGCACCGTCAGGCCGCTACGCCATGAAGAAATAAACCCAACAAGTAAACAATGCTAACAAACAGTTAGTAACGAAACATAAAAAAAGTTCAGCAGAACCGCACCCGAGAAACAAAGTTCAGCGGGGCGAAGAAACACATACGAAATAAAATTTAAAAAAAAGTCTTAACTGACCGACCCCGAGTCCAGTCCCATGAAACTGAAGCCTGGCAGGATGATGGCGTCCAGATGATGCTCGAATCTATTCTTCACTCTGTTCCGCACATCCGTTGTGGCTGTGCGGAACAAAGTGAAGAATAGTTTCGAGCAGCGGTGCGCGAGAAGGTAACCGAGACGTAACATGCCTCGAGCTTCATATCGGGAGAGGAGCTTTCGAGGTAGTTACTGCATGCAGTTACTCAAACTTTTTCTTTAACCCTTCCCTTAAAAAAAAAAACACGTCAGCCGGCGCTAACTTTTAATCTCGGGAGAAGACCACTCTTCACAAACGGTTATAGTTGCCAAGGAGGCTGACTGCGACCCAACTAGTCTCCGGGCAGAATAGACACAAGTATATTTACCAACACGCTCGTTTTTGATACTAGTCTCCGGGCTTTGCTGTTTCCAAAGGAGATAACCCTTCGGTGCTATCGGATTTCCGCGGAGGGAGATAGAGTACATAAAATTGAAAGAATAAAACACGGAGGACAAGCACAGGACAACCACTTTGCAGAGCACGGCCATTTCTAGGATAGGGCGTTCGAAGCTTGGGCAAATACGCGGTATCGTTTCACGCGTGCACGGATGGCTGGCTTCAAAATTTTCCCACATCCCTAACAAAACCGGCCCATCTTCGTGTGCGTGCGCGATTTTCGTCCCGCGCCGCCGGTTTGAGCTTGCACGCGGTGTTGTTTTGGCAGGCAGAACTGTTGTTGACCGTCGATATTGTAAGGCCATGGTGTTCTCAACCTCCCGGGCAACAGTTACTTTGCTTTCCATTCTGCTATACTCTGACTGACTGACTACTCCTGGGTGGCCGTCACTGTTCGCCGCGTCAACGACACATTCGTACCATTTCACTCCTCGTGACACAGGGTGCGCTACTCGCTTTACTGTCACGGGCCGTCCTATCTAACACAACGAGCGCGAAAGGTCGTGGTCATCTGCTGGTTCCGAAAGGGCGGAACGTTCATATAGGCCAATGAAGGCCCCGAATCAATAGGACGTCTGCCGATTTCTATACATTAAAATTTACGACGCCTGCTGGTCTGTTAAGAAGTGTTGCTTTCTCTTTTGAACTGCTCCAATGTAGCTTGCCGCCTATAATAAAATTTAAATAATCAATAAATATAACAGGGTGGAACTACTGTATTTCATTTTTATGTGGGTGCGTTGAAAAAAGTCAAAAATATTTCCAAGTTTGTGAAGACGCGCAATTCGCAAGTCCGTTTCAAGCCGTAAAAACACTTCTTTGTACGATATTGATGCTTAAATATAGAACATACAAACAAAATAACACTTTCTCGACTTCCTTTTCGAGTAGACAACTATGATATCTACATTATAACAAAAAATAAAAAAAATTAAAAAAATGTTTTTGTTTAAGAAAATTGATTTCAAAATTGGTGCTTTTTTGTTTTAGCATAACATTACCGTAAAGTAACCGCAAAGGCTATTTAAAACAGTTAAATCATTTTATAATATCTATAAAGTATTTATTGTTGTCTATAAAGTATTGTTGTCTATAAAGTATTGTTGTCTATAAAGTATTTATTGTTGTCGCCAGTATTTATTGTCAAAGTTCGTCAATAATTGACCGAGGGGGCGTTTTTGACAATTTTACAGAAAAAAAGCAAAACGCCTAAAATTATTTCATGGTATTAGAGCCTTTTACCTGTGCCCACAGAGTGCTTGACTAAAGTTAATATCATGTGGACTGAAATTCCACGACGGGAGATCGAGCGAAACATCCAACCCACGACGGATGTGAAAAACACTGCTTTCCGCCGCGGCCTCTTTTAAAATTCGTAAGTCGAGAACAAAAAATCCGACGGACTTGCCGTTTGTGGCTACTGCGTTTTTAGAAACGACGCCATAACATTTATTTTTTTCAGCGAATTTAAAAATTCGACCCTTTTTGCCTGCACGATTTGAGATGAAACACCCATATATATATCTCAGATTGTTTAGTACGGTATATCGCAAAATCGAAATACCTCAAGAGAGGAGGAGGAGCACAAGAGGAGGAGAGGAGGAGAAGGGGAGGACGAGAGAGTACGGATGAGAAGGGGCATACCCTCCCCTCTGTTCCCTCCCTCCTCCTCCTAGGAGCGCATTTGGAATTTAGGCACTGTCATAGCTCGGGGCCTCTTCCTTCCTTTGCTACTGGACCTACCCAGTCTAAGTATCTAGAGATTGAACATTTTTCATCGAAATTTAACACGGCCAACAGCGTTGTTAAGACGTCCGACGAAAATGTTGTAAACGTCATCAACACGTTTCAGACCGGCTCCGGTACATTTTTTCTAGGTGTGTTCCAAGCATGTGACGACTTTCATGACCCTGTTCCATCATCAAGTACTGAAGTTTATCTTGCGTCAGATCTAAACAAATCACAATACCATGTTTGGCGTAAGTCCCTCATCAAGGTTATGATGGTGTGCCTGCCTGTAGCATCTTGAAAGTTTCTTTTTTCACGCTTGTTTCACTTACTGTAAGTGCTTTTTGGCATTATACTCCACCGAGTGCCCATCTACTAGGGCGACGAAAACCATCGCAGTTTTAGTTTGGCGATCACGTCACCTTGAAACCCTTGTAAGCTTAGAAGTGAAAACTATTTGCTGCTCATGCACAGCACACAAAAAGGTAGGCAGCATTTTATCTTCTCATTGACTAAGCATGGATGCCAAGAGTCAACCTCCTTGGTGGTGGGTTGGCGTCCTTGGTCCGGATGGTGACGACCGATGATGGTGCTCGCCCGATGACAACAGCCCCCGGGAGGTTGATAATAAAAAAACTAAAAGTAAAAGTAGTTCGATCCCGCTGAACACATTGCGACGGTGGTTGGCTTTACAGTGGCCAGTGTGGCCACGTTTATTATGAAACAACACAACTCAACAGTCATGAGTTAATGTTCCAAAATTAAAACCCCGTACTTTTGTCCCCAGTCTCCCAAAATCGAATTGAAGCCAATCCCCGAGAATCCTCTCCGCTGTCCTTTTGTAGGCTCGTAGGAGCCTCCTTTCCCCTCAGCGACCGACCAATCCCTTCAAATTTCACCACTCCCACGTGGTACACTGTTGCCCAATGGTCGGCGAGCTGTCAGCCCGCCGCTCCAACTGCCAAATCCAAATTCCTTGTAGAATCGTTCTCTGCATTTTTGCCAGTCTGGGTGGCGCCAACAGCTAAATTATTGCGTCGGGTAAAAAGCGACAATTTGATACTAAGCGGCGAAACCCTCTATCCACAGGAACACTCGGTTAAAAGCCACACGCAGCCCAAAGCGCGAGCTCTCTCCGTACCGAAACCCGAGACGTTTCTTAACGACCGCGGGGAGGCTCTCCCACCTCGGCCGCGATGACCCCGCAAATGCTCCCTCCAAAACGCCGAACCCGACATAGAAAGTTTAAAAAGAAAAACAATGCCGACGCAACTCTGGAAAGATCAACTTTCCTAACAAAAATCACCTTAAATAATAAGCAGGAATTCTCCATACTTAACACCTCCCCACCAAGAATGTTGCAAGTACACTTGTTGTTCGCGCAAGATCAGTCCACACTGTCCGTTACTTCGGAGACACGCTGCACAGAGCAAGACCCAGAGTCGTACATTCCAGATTCCACAATGTCCATATAGATATATCTAAACCCGCAAATCGCAAAGCTCTACAGTATGGATGCAGACACCACTAGGCACTCTATTCCTAATAAAGTTCGCACTAGTCAAAATAAACATTCGAAATGAAACAAAAACTATACGACTTGAAGAAAAAGAAATGCAAAATGCTCCCGGAAAGGAAACTGCAGATAATCTCTCAGCGTCTCCGCGAGCACTTTCTCTACGCTCTTTTGAGCCTCGACCTGCACGTTTCAAAATATAGTGAGGACTGACAAACTTCTCCCGCGGAGAATAAAGACTACATACCAAAAATATTATGTAGAATATAAAATACCGAAGGGCCAACCGAAAAGCAAAAGAAAAATTAATCAGGAGGGTAGTGAAAAAAAATGTAAGCCAAAGGCCAAACCCAGTAGCCTGGCTAGCTACCCCCTAATCGTGGCCGTCTTCTCGTCCATCTCGTTGTCGTTAAAGACATTCTGAGGACTGCCTGGGGCGGCGCGCAGTCGGTCGGTTCTACGACACTCACTGAAGCCGAGCTCAAACTGAAAGTCTGCCGTCCTCGCGCACGAGCTCTGGCCACTGGCCGGAGTGGCTTCCCCTTCTCCGTGCCCATCTGGCACCTGCCGCCCCCGCAGCTCCTTGCGTCCAGACTCCGCCTTCTCGAGTATCGCGACGCAAACTTCTTCCTGGGCGTCGCCCTGCGATGCACCGCCGGCTTGACCTTCGGCGACGACACGGCCCCTGTCCCGAAGTCGGTGCCTCTAAACAGTCGCGGCTTCCGTCTCGACGCCTGGACCGGAGGAATCAAGGCCCTTTTCGCCGTCCTCTCGCCGTCGTCCAGATTCTCGCCGTGGTCATCCGCGTCCTAGCCCGGAGCCGATGCAGGGTTGGACCCGGAGCACCTCTCGACCGCCGACTCCGACCTGTCGCTGCACCCCTTGCGCAGCTGCTTCTCTCCAGCCTGGGACGGCCCTGGCCTCCCCAGTGCTGCGGTGACCGGTGCGCCGGGGATCCCTGGATCCCTGCGCTCGATGTCGCCAACCAGGTTCGCCCCCTCGTCGCCGCCGTCACCATTGCTCCCGCTCTCGCTGTCGCCTCCTTGCGGCACCGGATCACCGGCGGGTGCTTCTGCCTTGTCGGCGCCAGCTCTCCTCTCAATTTTCACTTGGCGGCCGCCGCAGTCATCGCCGTATGCATTCTCCTCGCGGTCTTTCTCCGGACTCATTTTAGTCTCAGCGCTCTTAGACCATGCCGGAGCGAGGGCCGCAAACTCCGGAATCGGCGCGAGGACGGCGCGGGGTTCTTTCGCGAACTCTCTCATTTTTGTCGAGTCCCTCGAACCCATTTCACTCAACGCCTGAATCTGGGCCAGCTTTACTTTCTTAATTTCGAGTTGGAGTCTAAGAATTTCACGCGCTATAGCTGCCGACCTGCTACCTACTCCATCCTCTGCCCCCGAAGAGCCGCCCTTAGCACCTGATATTGTGCCTTTGGACATTGTTAGCCTCGGAGGAAACAACCCTGGGTCTTACCTGGAAACGAGGGTCCTGCCGTGTCGTCACAGTTTCCCGGGGCGTCCCTGTGGCTCCGCCGCGATGTTTCCTTCCGTCGGTCTTGAGTCCTTGACTTTCGGAGCCTCTCACTTAGATGTCGCTCCGTCCGCCGCACACAACGCAGCAGGCTATTGCCTCCGTCTTCTCACGCAGATATTGACGGGGCTCACCATCAGCTGACGTCGTGGTGTTCTTGAGTCCCTTGACTCCCGGAGCCTCTCGCTGGGATGTCGCTCCGTCCGCCACACACAACGCAACAGGCTATTGCCGCCGTCTTCTCACTCAGATGTTGGCGGGGCTCACCATCAGCTGACGTTGTGGCGTTTCTCTTGAGTCCCTTGACTCCCGGAGCCTCTCGCTGGGACGCCGCTCCGTCCTCCGCACACGACGCAACAGGCTATTGCCGCCGTCTTCTCACGCGGATAATGGCGGGGCTCACTCATCAGCTGACGTCGTGGCGTTCTTCTTGCAACCCGTCGCAGAAAGTCAGCGGGATCCTGTCGACTGCGCCAGTC
>JAZHYW010063360.1:0-130885 GCA_037355805.1 Ixodes ricinus | reverse complement strand
AGGCAACAAAGCACGACAGGGAGCCAGGGACCGGGGCAGGGTGCAAGTCAGGAACGCAGGAGAGCCGGTGGTAACTCTCTAAAACTGTTTAATTACATAATTACAGCATATGTACAAACAGAGAGAGCACGACGCAGTCGCGCTCCGTTGCTGCTTATATAGGGTTCGGTTTTTCGTCGCAGCCAATCCATGCAGCGTCGAAATCCGTGACATCATCGGGCCCCGCCCCTGCACGTCTCACACGAGCACATACACGAGGGACGCCCCCACACTCACACACAGAGGTCACCACTGGGTCTCGTTGTCCGCCGAGCTGTCGCCGTAGACCCAGAGAGAGGCAATCCTGTGACCTTGCCTTCGAGTCAACAAAGCACCGTCGAGCCAGCGGCCAGGATTAGCAGAAATTCCCCCGGTCGGGCAAGAGGGAAGGGACACCTGCTTTTCGGGGCCTTCATTGTCCAGCTGGCTAGAGGCGACGAAGGCGCGCTGGCCGAACGGGTTGCCACGTAATCCCCTTGGCGCCGTCTGACTCGAGAGGAACCAACCCGTCAGTCTCCCGGAAACGCAGTCGCGCGGCCCGTTGTCTTGGTGCGGCCGGGCGTCACTGTGACGAGGGATCAGCAGCTTCCAAGCGTGGGTTGGGTTCGGTCGCAGCGGAAGGGTGACCTTGGGACCAGGTGTTGCTAGATGAAACGGCGTCGGGGACCAACCGCTCCTTTTCGTCGACCTGGGGCGCCGGAAAGACTCGCCTAATCGACGGCGCGCCCCGACGCCGGTCCGGCACAACAGCACCTCCGCCGACAGGAAGTGCGTCTGGAGGATGAGCAGACAGCAACCGCTCCTCCGAGAGACGCGGTCTCGCTGCTGGGGGTTCTCGGCAGAAGTTCAGGCCTCGTCCAATCTGGGAAGTGGAGCGACGAAGACCAACAACCCCAAACCAAAACTCCGAGTAGGCCAGTGCCCAGTTCCCCATGCTTCCGATCCGCCAGACCATTTCAAAAGAATACAACACCTCATAAGATATGTCTAACAGTTACCTACAAAAGAAACATCCCTATTGAAAATATCTCTTCTGGGCCGTTGCATAGGCACGAAAAGTCGGACACCCGTGAAAATAAATGCAAATCAATCGCTCCACTAAAGCCGACTACCGGGACAGTCATATCTCCGAACATGCGGCGTAAGCAAGAGAAATCAAATTTTGACCCACAAAATTTTTTGATGACGACTACAGCCGCTCATCATTCTCACTTTGGCCATCCGATCATGGAGCCCGTTCACGTCTTAGAAGCCCCGCATAGATCATCAGCGTTCCTCTTTTAGCTGTGCCCCTTTCTACCTCGCCTCGAAGGCTTACTACCGTGAAGCGAGATAAACTTTCGAGCTTGCTAACACAACGCACTGCAGCTCAACAAAATGCAATAAAACGGACTCCCGTGAAAAGAACACCTTACATACCATTACGTAACTCACATAGGGCATATCCCTACTGAATTCAACCGCGTCCTCCATAAAGCAAACTATACCGAGGATAAAACCGCTTTAAATGAACTCTACCGCCAGCACAACGAGCTGAAGCCAAACGAAACGCAAAACTCGGACTCCCGAAAAAGAAAGCCTATTCATACCACTGGCTAAGCCGACTTCCGGAAAATACATTCAAATTAAGCTTTTCCCTTTTTTGGCGGCCTCTGCCTCGTCCGCTTCTCTCGAAAATCTTTCACCGGCGAGAACCTTGCGCTCTAACCTACACCCAGTCTGTTCTCGGTGCCACTCTCACAAGAAAAGCCCTGGTCCCCAGACTCGACAGTCTTCTCGAAGCCACAGTCGGAAAGTTCAAACTTGATTTCCGCACCTGACTTGATCTCTCGCCGTAGCTTAAGCCGTGAGCCGAGCACGGGGTACTTGGTCGAGATCGTGGAGCTGTCGAGCAATGCTCCTGCATTCTGTCGATTATCTTCTCTTCTCGCAGCGGAAGCCCGAGACGAGTGCGACGGCTTGACTCCCGACTTCCTCCCGCTGGGTGACTCCTCGCAGCTCCTGTTCTCGTCCGAGCGGCTCTGCCTCGTCGTTTTCGCATCCAGCGTAGATTTGCTGGTGTCCCCTCTAGGCCTGTTGCTCGCATTTCTGCTCTGGATCGACGGCTCCTTTGGATAGGTGTCCTGGCGTTTGCTTTCTCCCGGCCTCGAAGAGGACTTTCTGGAGTTGCGCGCGCTGAGCCTCCGGTCACGGTCGGAAGCGTTCGGACCAGAACGGAAGACCCAGCGCCGCCTCCTAGAGCGCCGCTGCCTCGGACCTTCTTGCTTGTTCAGCTTTGGCTCCCTGGCGTCACTGCTGTGCTTCTTGCTCCTCCAGCCGCTGTCGGTTGGTGCTTTCTTGGGGGAATATCTTCGCGATTTCCGTCTCCCAGCCCAGACGACAGCTTTCTCTTTGTGGAGTTGCGCATCTTCAGCTTCTGGTGACGTTGTTGACTGGATGGGGCCGGGCCGGATGGGAAGGCACCGACCCTGCGCAGTCTTTTCTTCTTCTGTTCCTTCTTTCCAGAAGGACGGCTCGAACAAGACGCTTTTTCCGAGCACCCTTGACTTTGGTCTCGCTTGTCCAGCCCCGGCTTGATCTCGGAGTTCCACGGGTGGCGGCCAGGACGACCCACTTCCTGCTCCGCCTCCCTATCCGCTGACCTCTCCACGCTGCTTTCCTTGAGTTGGATGGACTTCTGCGGCGGCGTCACCATGCTGGCCTTGTCCTTGTCTCCCAGGAAGCAGACGTCAGATGCTTGAGAGGCCTCCTCTCTTTCTTTGGCGGGATCGCGATCTCCTCCAGCTTCGAGCGCTTCAAGCTTGGAGACGGCGTTGTGCGGAACGGCGTCGGTAGTCCCGTCGGCAGAAAGACGCTGGTCGTCAGTTAAATCGGACTCTTCCTCTTCAACCTTTCCTTTCTGACCCACCGTCTCTGCCGCTACCTGACGCGTTATAGCTCCGCTCGGTGCAACCGCTCTTTCCTCCCTGGACACAAGGTCTTTTTCTCGCGGCTTCGGATCACCCTCGTACGTGAACCAGTGAGGAAATGTCGCTGCTAGGTACTTCGAGTCTGTTACCTCTACTACTACCTTTCGCCTCCGAGACAGAACTTCCTGCCTCAACGCATCAAGCTCAAGCCTTTTCTGAGCTAAATTACGAGCCCGCCCTTTACTCTCTCGCTCCTCCTTGTCCTTCTCGAGAAACTCTTTTTCTCGTTTTAGCTCCACACACTCTAAAAGTTCCTCCTCGCTAATTTCTGCGGCGCGGATGAGTTTTATAATGTGCGGCTTTCGTTTCGCTTGCCCCAAATCAATCCCCAATTCAGTACAAACATGTACCAACTCTGGCACACGCAACGTCTCCAGATCCATGACTTCCTCAGTGTTCGGCTCCCTTACTTTAAAAGAAAACTATCGCGTCAAAGTACAAACTTTACTCTGGCGGATACAATTTTCCCCAGCCCCTACCAACACGACTAACGGCTGCTAGGTCTGGCAAATCAAAAGCAAGAGGGCCTCCAGGCACTCACCCACTGCAGGAGTCATGGTCCGGTGAAGTCGAATCCCGCCGCTGCCATCCAGTTGTCGAGACCGAGCGGTGTCCGAGGCAACAAAGCACGACAGGGAGCCAGGGACCGGGGCAGGGTGCAAGTCAGGAACGCAGGAGAGCCGGTGGTAACTCTCTAAAACTGTTTAATTACATAATTACAGCATATGTACAAACAGAGAGAGCACGACGCAGTCGCGCTCCGTTGCTGCTTATATAGGGTTCGGTTTTTCGTCGCAGCCAATCCATGCAGCGTCGAAATCCGTGACATCATCGGGCCCCGCCCCTGCACGTCTCACACGAGCACATACACGAGGGACGCCCCCACACTCACACACAGAGGTCACCACTGGGTCTCGTTGTCCGCCGAGCTGTCGCCGTAGACCCAGAGAGAGGCAATCCTGTGACCTTGCCTTCGAGTCAACAAAGCACCGTCGAGCCAGCGGCCAGGATTAGCAGAAATTCCCCCGGTCGGGCAAGAGGGAAGGGACACCTGCTTTTCGGGGCCTTCATTGTCCAGCTGGCTAGAGGCGACGAAGGCGCGCTGGCCGAACGGGTTGCCACGTAATCCCCTTGGCGCCGTCTGACTCGAGAGGAACCAACCCGTCAGTCTCCCGGAAACGCAGTCGCGCGGCCCGTTGTCTTGGTGCGGCCGGGCGTCACTGTGACGAGGGATCAGCAGCTTCCAAGCGTGGGTTGGGTTCGGTCGCAGCGGGAGGGTGACCTTGGGACCAGGTGTTGCTAGATGAAACGGCGTCGGGGACCAACCGCTCCTTTTCGTCGACCTGGGGCGCCGGAAAGACTCGCCTAATCGACGGCGCGCCCCGACGCCGGTCCGGCACAACAGCCTGCACACCGTCGCCACTGCATCATTCTCCATGGCCTCTGCTCGTCCGTGCGTCGTTCGTCCGTGCGTCGTTCGTCCGTGCCGTGCGTGCCGTCCGTCTGTGCTTTCTGCTGCATCATGTTCGTGCGACGCTTTGCATCAATCAAGATGACGCATGACCGCCCGCGTGCTTGCATGTTCATCGTGAATTTGTGGAGCCGATCGGTTGAGTTCCTCGCGCTGTTGTTTCCGCCGGGCAGTCGTGCTGCAGTTGATCGTATGTGCATCTTGATTTTCGATGAGATTGTTTTAAAAAGGACTTCACTCACGACCCTGCACACGACATTGTCCATGGATTTACAGATGACGGTGTTGAACGAATCTCTAACATTCCAGATATAGCCTTGGATGTTGCGCTCTCTGGAATTTCCAGGAGGTGGGGTGAACTTAGCCCCTTACATACACTGTTTGGCACTCTCCAACAACGTCTTCTGTTAAACGCAGTCTCCTCAGTTCTCTCATTCGGGAGCTTAAGACTGTTGGCTTCACAGTAAAGGCTGTGGTCTGTGATTAGGGGTCGTCAAACGTAAGCTTGGCCAACCAACGGTGTGTGTGTTGATAAGCCATTTCTTGAAGTTGAGAGCGATTATGTTTACTCTATCTTTGATGTTCCGCACCTCCCAAAACAACCTAGAGCAATCTCCAAGCGCACAAACTTTTCATTGGAAATTAGGTCATTGAGTGGTCCCATATTGTTGAACTTTATCGTCCTACCCATGAGAAGAGCTTGCAATTGGCTCCGAAACTTACTGAGAGACACATTTTTCAAAAACCTTTCAGTAACATGGAAGTAAATGGTGCCGCACAGGTATGCGCTCTCTCAAGATGCATGCGAAAACCCAGTGCACAATGCTGGTGACTGTAAGGGGCCTATAGTGCGGAAAATAGCGCCGATCTCCTCCTTTCTTTGGCACAAGCACAATCTTTCCTGGACTCCAGTTTCTAGGTACAGGCTTTCTTCCGATGAGGATGTCGGTGAATATCTGTCAGGTGTTCTCTTGAACTCTTCTGTAGTGTTTTGAGGACACATGCTGGTATCTCGTCTAAGCCTGGAGCCGTACTGCTTTTGATGTGGGCCAGAGTACGTACAATTGACACCAGGCCAATTTTATTGTCGGGTTTCGCGAGAGTACATTCCGTGCTGCTCTCTTTGGTGATAGTTTAGCGCGTCGCCGTTTCGTGTGGTGCGAACACCTCCATCGAATGTTCTGTGAGAAACTGGTCAAGCTCGTCCACCTAAAATCCTGTGCATTCGTCTATGACGACTGGAGTTTGATCCCTGCCGTCCAGGGTTCTCCGGTATTTCCAAAATTTCCTGGGCGCGTCTTTCCCCTTGACCATATTTACCTAATTTTATCTCTGTCGGCAGCAGCAAGCTTTTCTTGTAGCAGTTGTTTGGTGGCGTTCTTTTGTTCCTGGTACATTTTCCACTTTACTGCAATCTCGTGGCTGGACCCCGTGTGGAGTGCGAAACGGTGCTGCCGATTCACCTCTTTTCCCAATTGGATTGCAGCCTGGATTTCTCCATCCCACCATCGCTTCCGTCGCCTTCGTCCACCATGACTCTTTGTTGAATCCTGTCTTACCAGTTGTTTTTGTGTAGTATCTACGTATTCCACGTACCCTGATACGTTCTTCCTCTTTTCGCTCTTTCAAACATTTCACCTGCCGCAGCCGCGTGGAAAGACACGGCCAACTTCTGTCCTGCAGCTTGTTTCAATCTTTATTCCACACTCCTTTACACAGCTGCAGAGTAATTCTGTTGTGATCACTGCCTAGACCAGGGGTAAACAACATACGGCCCGCGCGCTTCTTTAGCGGCCCACGGCCGGCTCAGTGCAGAAAGTTGCTTATATGCCATTCAATCCACCGAGCGCCCGCTCCGCTTGGCAAGCAGCAGTGAAACTCTCTGACCTACTTTTCTCAGTCTTCGGCGAAGGAACTACGATTTCCGAGTTGAAATTTTCCCTCTCCACTGACGCCGCAAATAATCATAAAACAGCGTTTGCAGCCGTCCCTGTCCATGGTGGGGTTCTGTCTCATCATGTCTGTACATGAAACAAGAAAACTTCTTGCTTTCTCTCAACAGATTTCCTTCCCTCTTTCACCACGGAAGCAATCAACCTCTCCCTTCCTCTTGCGATAGTTAGGGGGAGAAAATGGGCTATATGATGTGCACCCCTGGTCTAAGCAGTGATCACAATAGAATAACTCTGCAGCTGTGCAAAGGAGTGTGGAATAAAGAGGGAAACAAGGCTTGGTGGCGCAAGCTACCACACGTTACAAAGGGTATAACCATTAACATCCATCCATACATACATCCACATGACAGTACCAGTTTAATTCAGAAGGAAAAAATACCAGATGGGTTCCTGCGTTCGTTGAAACAATCTTTTCTTCTTAATATAAGTGCCCTTCCAAGGAACAAAAAATCGACCCGAAGGGCCGGAATTTCAATCACAAGTGGACATACAGATACTTTTTTATTGAGAATGCATCGAAGTACATCTGCCTTGTGTGTCGCGAGTCCCTATTCATGCCTAAAGCAGTCTTGGGCAGTAACTAGTTACTAGCAACGCGTTACCGGTAACTAGTTACTTTTTCCGGTAACTTTTACCTGTAACGCGTTACTCTTTATACTGGTAACTTGTAACTGTAGCACTGTTACTTTTTTTATTGAGTAACTGTAACTGTTTACGCCGTTACAGTTACTTTTTTTACTATATAAATTAGAACCCACTGCCGCGGACATAGAGAAATTAACATCTCGAAGAAGAAGCGTAGCCACGCATTAAACAAACACAAAATTGCCTGGTTTAGCCCACGACGGAGAACGGACGACGGACGAGTCAGCACGAAACCGGGGGATAAAGGAAGCGACGCCCTCGGTGGTAGGGGCGGCAAACAATGTTTGTTTCACCGACTTTGGCTCACTCTTCTCTCGTGGGGACCATCTGCGGGTGTCGGTGGCCGTGCAATGTCTCCGAGTGTTCCGTCTGGGCTGTGTTTGGGATATGTCCGTGCTGTCGTTTTTACACCCAGCGGTACGCCGCTTCCTCATCCCTATTAGTTTTCAAGGAAGCCGTCCCCATATTGTGCAGAAAACCCGCCCTTGTTTAACATATTCATTCTCTTCGGAGCCGCTCGAGTGAACACGACTTCCACAGTTGGGGTTTCGGACATAGACGCCGCGGTGGTCGTGGTAGAGTCGTAAAGCACCAGAAGCTAATTCTCTTCTTTCTCCCTTTATTCTTTGGAAGCTGTTTTGACCTGCTATGTTTAGGCCTGCTTCCGAGTATATCCCATAAGGTGATTATGTGACCAACTCTGTCCTCATTCATTTCGGAGTGAAAAATAAACCAAAACGTTCACTAACGCGGGCCAATTACAATTTTAGAAAACGGTTGATTCTAAGTTATAACAACAATTGCAAATAAATTATGCACATCAAAATGCTGAAAAGGCGAATGACGCAAAAAAAGAAACACCCTTCGGGTTTTAATTTTTCGAATTTTTCAGTTTACCTTTCTTCTCACTATATTATAACAAATAAAAATACAATATTGTTTCGGTTTATGCTTTCTTGTGTCCAATTTATGTACTGTAACGAGAAAGTAACGGCGTTACTGTTTTCGCAGTAACTGTAACTGTAACACGTTACTTTTTGAAACCGGTAACTGTAACTGTAACAGAGTTACTTTTTTCCCCGAGGTAACTGTAACTGTAACATTGTTACTTTTACTGGTAACGTGCGCATGACTGGCCTAAAGAGTACAACGTCCGTCGCCACTACGACCGCAGACCGCAACCAAAATGTGCAACACGTCACGTTAGGTGCGGCCCGCATAGCTTTCAATAAACGTAATTTTGGTCCGCCTAATGTTTTAGTTGTGCACCCATGGCCTAGACTCTTCTCCTCCGCTTTGCCAATTTGGACGCGTACCAGGTATCGCCCAAGATGATGTGAGACCATTGCGTAGTCAATGCAAGATCTGCTGTCGCGTGCCTTCCATGTATATTGGTTTTCACAATCGGAACGTAGTTTGATCACTTTTAAGTTTAACTATTCCGCCATTTTTTGTAGCAGGCGCCCGTTGTCGTCCTCCGGCCTATCATATTCGTGCAGATGTCCATTAAAGTCTCTTATGTTTAGCAAATCTTTTCCGGTAGCCATTGTTCGTGTGTCGTTAGCCTTACACCCCTTAGATTGACGGTTCTCCTCACGGTGCGCGCTTCCCACCGAGAGGTACAAAACACACACTGCCGCAGGGATAGATAAGTTCCTCAGTTAACCACATGGGTTCCTTGCACCCCTGGAGCTCTCTTTGCCAGTCTGACCCACTGCGCCAAAAGGCCCCCACTCCGCCTCCACGTCGCTGTCCTTCCACATGATTGCATCCTGCCCAGCGCCAATTGGGGTGTGCAAAAGGCTCCTCAAAGTCTCTCATATGAGTTTCCGTCACTCCGAACACCAACACACTTCCAGCTTCCATCCCTTGGAAGAGTTCTTGCCACTTCTGCTCTCTACGCGCTCCTTGTAGATTTAAGGACACCGCTGTGACCGTCGCCTGCCGTTGGCACTTCCGTTTTTTTCTTCTACCTCTATCTTTTGCGCCGGATATTGCTGAAGGAACGTGCTGCGGCGCTGTCTGCCTGAAGAACCTTTAGTTCTCCAGCTCTAGCTTCATCCGCTGCTGCCTGGCCCTTTGTGGCGTCATGTTGTAAAAATGAAGCGGAGGTGGCAGGAGTGGTGGGTGCAATGGAGACGCAAGTCTCACAGGCATTCCCTGTGGCAGAGGCAATGTAGAAGAAACTGCCATACCCGAAACGTATTGTTGCACCCCGACCGTGTGTTTCTGTGGGTCGCCGATTTGTTCCCTAGCCACGGGCGACCACATATAGCTCGTGAGTGAGGTCCGCAGTTGGGGCTTGGACTCTCCAATAGTCGTTGGGAAGCACTGGGGTCTCAAACTAGATCAGGGGTCTCAAACAAGCGGCTTGCGGGCCGCATGCGGCCCGCGATTCGCTGGGACACGGCCCGCGGGCAACCGGCTACGAGTCCCGGTTCCCATGTCTCGGGAGCTAGAAATGGCATGGGCTATAGTGATCTCATCTCGCCGATTCATTTTCGCTCGAAAAGTAGCTCTGCCCTTTTAAAGGACACATGCAAAGAAAAAAATCATTTTTTTTAAATAGCCTAGATGGAAAAAGTATGTTATAAAACGAATTTACAAAGAAGAAAGAAAATTTTTAGACGCTATATTTACGGCGCAAAACGAATTTGTAGTTGGCGCCCGCGGGAGCCGCCGCTGGTCACGTGGTAGACCTGTGCGTCGCCGCCGCCGCACGCTGAGCGTTTTGCGCCGCCGCTTCAACGCGTTTCTCCACGCCGCCGTCGCCGGCGCCGCACAAGTTCGTCTGCTTCGGGGCGCCGCCGCCGCCATCTGACCGGCGCACAGGTCTATCACGTCTGCTTGCGCTTTTTCAAAAGCTTCATTTGGGCTCTAAAAGTTACTTATCAATCTTTGTTTTTGTTGCCCTTCAGACGAAGATGAATGAGTAACTTTTCGAGACCTTAGGAAGCTTCCGAAAGAGCCTAAGTACCACGTAGACAAATAGGGGCCAGTCACGTGATAAATATGGGCCATTTTTCCGCGGCGCCCGTGGCCGCCAACTACAAATTCGTATAGCGCCGTAAATATAGCTCTAAAAAATTTATTTTTCGTTGTAAATTCGTTTTATGACTTCCTTTTCCCGACCCGGCTGTTTAAAAAAAAAGATTATTTTCTTTTCATGTGTCCTTTAACGTGTTCTTATAGTTTATACCTAATCTATGTTCATTTGACCTTCGTATCGCTTTCTTCTTTCTTTTTTTAGAGCGCAGCTCTTAGGCGCCGATTTCCGCTTGAGCGACGTCGGCGTCGCCATCGCCGTCGCCGTCGGCGTAACCCTGATGTCATGTGACCCTGGTGACGTCACGTGATCCCCGTGAGGTCACGTGACCCCATGAGGTCACGTGACCCCCATGAGGTCACGTTACCCCGATGACGTCACGTGACCCCGTGAGGTCACGTGACCCCGGTGACGTCACGTGAACCCCTTCAGGGCACGTGACCCCCGTGAGGTCACTTGCCCCCGGCGACGTCCCGTAACCCCCGTGAGGTCACGAGGGTCACGTGACCTCACGGTTACGTCGACAGCGACGGCGACGCTGACGCCGCTCGGAGGGAGCAGTAGCTGGCAGGATAAGGAGGTGAGGAGAAGGGAGGAGGGGTATAGGCTCCCCTAGGTACCCTTCCCTCCTCCTCCTCAAGAGCTGCGCTCTAATTCGGTGTTACAAGAAGTTGTAATTGGCTTTTTATTTTTTTTTCTAGCTTTTTGTAATGTAGAACAATTTTGCTATCTGGCTGCAAGCGAGAAGCTCTTCGTTGAAGGATGCATCTCGGCTGCGCGAAACCTCCACCAGCAGGAGCAACTGCCAAAGATAAAGCTACGAGCTAGGAGTCTCGTCTTAAAAAATATACCAATAAAACACAAATATGTGTTCAGAGTGTTATAATAAAAATCGTCAGGGAAGCAAAAGCTTTCAAATTAACTGACTGTTTTTTGTAAAGACGTGTTGAGCTTAGTTAACTCCTTAGTGAATTGAACAACGTGAACGACAGTGTACTTGCTGTCTTGTCCTATTAAAAATACCTTAAAACCTTTTAGGGCGCAGCTCTTTTGCGCCCGTTTCCGGCTTGAGCGGCGTCGGCGTCGCCGTCGCCGTCGGCGTAACCGTTAGATCACGTGACCCCCAGGTCACCTGACCTCCGCCCCCGAGGTCACGTGGTCCCCCGAGGTCACGTGACCTCCAGGTCACGTGACTCCCCTGGTCACGTGACCCCCTTCCCGATATCACGTGACTCCCCCATGGGTCACGTGACCCCCCCCCTCCCGATATCACGTGACCCCCCCAGGGGTCACGTGACCCCCATGCCTTCCCCTCCTCCTCAAGAGATGTGCTCTAATTCGGCGTTACAAGGAGTTGTAAACGTCTTTCATTTTTAACCCCCCCCTTTCACCCCCGGCGTTTTTTACGTTGCCCCTCAACCCTTCCGGTGTTTGCTATCAATCTGGCCTCCCACACCCAAATGAGTTTAAAGTCACTGGTGTAGATCTTGCGTGTGGGGGTGGTAGGGGACAGGCTGTACTTGGACGACACTAAGCGCACGTGTCTGTTCGTGTTCCGCTTGGTTTTCTCCGCCTATTACTATATCTACTATACCTTGGGACCAGACAAGTGCACGCTACCCAAGAAATGTAACTAAATACCGTTACTCGTTACTCGCTCAAAAAGTAACTAAATACGTTACTCGTCACTGATTCTCAAAAGGAATGCGTGAGTTATCTCAAAAGTAACGGCTTACTTTTCACGTTACTTTGACGACCAAATGCAAACTGTTTTTGTTTCATGGTTTATTGTTTTCTTTTAGTAGTCTTCGCACTAAAGCAGCAGCTGCCTCTCGAAGTTTCCATTAGCTATGTTTCCCCGCTTCCTTGAAAATACATCGGCGACGCTGAAGAGTCGTTCTACCGACGCGCTCGAAGGAACGGCAGTATCGTGCTTCAGGAAGAGCTGGTGAATCTTCGGGAACTGCGACTTCATTGAGGACAGCGGGTAATGGGTTTTGTGCCTTCCCGTGCTCTCAACCTTCGGGTTTATATTCGGACAGTACCCGGTTCTAGAAGGTTCAACCCACGAACCTTGTTGTGTTAGCTGGGTGATGGATATTCCGAGCTGTGGAGTTCAGTACCGCAACGTTTGTCGCTGGACACGTCAGTGGAACTGTTCAACTGACGTGTTCAGCGATATACGTTGCTGTACTGTCATATTGTTTAGTTGTTTATCGAGTTGCCCACCTACCGTTCTCGCAATAGACGCATACCAAGGTTAGAATTTAAAAAAGGCCGCTTAAGCGGTGTTGTACACGTTACTCCTCAAACGTAACGAGGTACCGTTACTCGTTACTTGGCCTTAAAAGTATCTAAATACTTTACTCCTTACTTTTCTAGAAAACTAACTAAATATGTAACTTGTTACCGAAAATGTTAACTAGGTAGAAGTAACTCGTTACTTGTAACGCGTTACGTGCATGTCTGCTTGGGACCCATCTGTGCGTCCACTGTTTTGATTTTTTTTCGGTTCCTTAAAAAACGACTTGCTACTGCCCCCACAATCTCAGGCACGACTGTCACTCTTTTTTCTGGTAGTGCAGTCTATCGTTTTCTATGGCTATTTCTTTCATGCCATGGAAGAGGTCAATGAACTTTGCTCTGATCTCCTTGCATAGTCGCTTCAGCTTGGCGTTAGGAAGCCTGGTGGCGGCCTTGTAACCCTTTTTCTCTGCTGCCAATTTCTGGGACGGAGCAGATAGCTGGTGCCGACTTTCATTTCGACCACCTCGTCTTTAGGCGTTCTACAGTTGAATCGGGATTTTCACCTTGGAGGATGTCATTGACGCCTATGTGAAATATATACATTCGGGGAACCCTTCGTGCCTGTTACTCATATGTGTCGATGAGTTGATGGATAACTTCGACCGTAGCTTTTTTGTTCAGTAGAATCTCAAGCCTCTTTAGGTCACGGACCTCATCGTGTAACGTTGTCGCAATGCGTGCCACATTGCTATCTCCAGTGAAGATAATCTTTCGCGTGACTCCGTGGAGGGGTCGGACTTCGGCTCCAGGTTTCCCTTTACGGTTGCGTTCTCCCGAAATCTTCACGCGTGTGTGTTGGTCTTGAATGGTGACGTCTACTGCCCGATTGGTCGGGGTTGTGTCTCCTTTTGGGGGCTTCTGCGATGTTTAAGCTACCACAGGCTTGATATTTGTGACTCTGCGACGTTCGCTGAGCATTGCTGCTTTGTGCCAGCTCTTCCATCTCCTGTGTTGTATTTTCTATGTTTTGACGCACATTTGTGCGTTCATTGTCCTTGTGTATCTCCAGTTGATGACTCCCTTCTATCAATGAGGTTTCTAGTAACTTTGACGTTGTATGATAGCAATTTTTGGGCCGTGTTGGAATGTGTTTGGCAGTAGGCCTTGTGTCTGGCCCATTCGCTGCGTGTTCAAGTGTACTCTTTTCATGTGTCTTGGTGGTACCCCCCTAGTTTTTTGGGGGAGTTCTCTGATGACGCCACACGCAGGTAGTTTAGCTGATCAGTCAACAGTCTTTTGAGCCTTGTCTCTAGCCTTTCACAGCGTGATATCAAACCCAGCAGTGTCCTTCGATCACCTACCCTCTCTCGCCATTTCTTCTCGGATCTTTCAAAAGGCAGTGCCATTCGAACCATATTTTTCCTGTCTGTGTCCACTTGGTGTAGTCGCTCAGTGATCTGTGTCACCTGTAATTTAAGTTCTTTAAATTTGTCCTGTTGAGATCTCTACGTATAGTCCAGTGAGGTTCGCGAAGTGCAGTTATAGAAGGCAGCCCTTATCTTTGTTCACTCCATATCACCTTGCGGGGTGTCTGGTAATGTCACGCAGCAATCAATTACTTCCTGGTTTCGCTCCTCTGCAACAATCTCACTGAAAGGCGCACTGTCCTGGTTGATGTTCTCAGGTGACTTAGCCTTCTGACCAGCGACCGGGCAGGTTGTGGCTGGCAAACCTTGTCCTGTGATTTGGCTATCTGGCGTAGCCTGGGTCAGTGCATCAGACGACAACCGTGTGGTTAGGTGATGTTGGTCCTGGTACTCCTGGACATCAGACGTGGTCGCTGTCCTTGAGAGCTCCTCAGCGCAGTCAACATATTCTTCCGTGACAGGACTGATCGCTTTCAGGAGAATTATGTTGGCTTCGGAACAAACTTTTCTTCATTCTCCGGCACGGTGTTGACCAGTTGCTGGGTATCTGGTGGTAGATCTGGCTGCAGATCTGTGAAAGCCTGTGGTAGCCTGCAAGCTTTCTAAAGCTCGTTTTTGTTGCCGGAGGTAGAAAGTTTTCAGATCCTGAACCTTTATCGCCGCCGTAAGGTTGATCCGCCACGTGGCGTGAAAACCTAGAACTATGCCATTGTGTCCCGGAAACCTGGCCATCCTTTCATTATATTTCTTGTTTTGTTGCCAATTTGAGTCTCTATCTTTGGTTCTGCGCTTGCTTCCTGTTCATTGTTTGGTCGTTTCCGTTTCAAGTTTGCGATCGGTTCAACTTTGCGCTGGAGTGCGCGGTTTACTATTCACGTAAAATATTACAGCAATTGATCCTAGGTTCAACCCCCAACCACGCCCCTTTCGATCTGAATGAGCATCGTACCGGCGCTCGGTGGTGTATCACTACTGCGTGGTACACGTTAAAAACCCCAGGCTAGCGGTTGTACTGCACTGGCTAAATTGGTCATCTACAGCGAATGACTCGTCGCAACTTTGAAATGGCTGACCAGCTACACGCTGTATAAATATCCACACAACCCCAACATTACAGCGACAATTTTGCACAAACTTTTAAGATGTATTTGAGATAATGAGTACAAGATACTGAGAAACGTAATTAAGATATAGTAGCAAATACTCACGATCAAAAGTATGGGCATTATATACCAAATTACTTCCCAACGTCATTCAAATAGAGTATCTTGAGTAGAGTGTTTCATATAGGCACATGTCTGCTTTGCAGTCTACGGTGGAGTAACTAACAAATACGATGGCACTCTTGTTCAATTTGACCTATGGGTGTTATGTGAATAGTGTAACCAATTACATATGACTCTTAAAGGGACCCTGACACCCCCAAAGATTGCTTTTTATTTTTCGTCAGGCGATTCATTATGGTGTCAGAAGACAACCCAATCAATATTTTACTACAGCATCACGTATACTTTTATTAAATCAAAAACCGCAACTGCTCGAAACCGAAAACGAACCTGAACTGGGAGGAAGAAAAAATATAGAGGAGAAAGTTACCGGGAATCACGTAACTGTGTAGCATTTTTTGTCAATGTTTTTGCAACGTTTTAGAAGCCACAGATTATGAGTGTCTTATTTTCAGTCAATATTAGTATTGAATGTGTGCCTTCGATGACCCACGACTTTGATTATCTTTGGTGCTTGTGTCTAAACCAAAGAAAACGGCTCGTGACCACGGAAAATAGAGTGAGCGCGACTCACAACGGCCGGTTCTCGATCGGGATTTTCGGGCAAAAAAAAAAAACGAATTTTGAGCCTTAAAGGGACACTCAAGCAGTTTTTGGAGAAGCTACTTATTGGCGCGATGGCGTTAAGGAAGTGTCAGTGAATGAGTATCTTCAGTTTTAGAAGGCAGAACCGCCTATTAATCACGCAGGAATAAAATACGTGCGGACTCTTTTCTGTACTTGCGAGGACCAATGAAATTATCGTATGTTTGAAAATTTTGGCGGCCTTTGTAAAGTTTCGCTAAAGAAACAATTTTCAGTTCATTTAAATATGTTGTGCATGATAATTTCACAATACGTAAAATATTTCTAGTTTAGAATACGCGATACTGCAATTATCGTTTAACAAACAAGGGACTATGTTTTCTCCTTGCCTTCCTCCGCGGGGGTTGAATTTTCCGTTCCCCCGGGATGCGCGGAAGCGTACGTATCTGCGCGCGTTGCAGGCCGGTCGTGCCGGTCGCGGGCCGGCCGGCTCCTTCTATCCGCATGGCGTCGGTGGTGATCGTCGGAGTGGACGGCGTGGTGAAAGCTCATCGTTCCGCGTAAAAGCGCTATCCTTGACTGTGAATTTTCGTCGTGTGTCGCTATGATAACCCAGCACGTACTAAAAGGGAAGATTCACCTACTCGTGCGGCGATGTCGTGGCGGCACTCTCAAGACAGCAGAAACGCCCGTGCCGTCGTGTTTGTTTACTTCGACTACAGTGGTGCTTTCTAAGCATTTGTGTCCTCGAACATCGCCCGGATTTCTTATTTGGCGCATTTCATGCGTGTGCTCAAGTTCAAGGTATTACTGGCGCGTACCGTATAAAGGATCCGAATTTTCACGCGTGTTCATCACCGGAGAAAAGTGATTAGTGTTAGCAATCCTGAACGCTCGCAACGTCTATCTGATCACGAAATCATATTTCTACGTTGCTATATCGCTGCTAAGATTACATTGTCTTTTATAATCGTAGAAAAGGCGTGTGGCGATATTTGTACTATTGCAATGTCGTGTATTAGAGTCGTGATCGTCCAAGACGGCGTACTGCATCTTTTTATTTTCTTTTTTTCATCCACTGTACCCTGCAAGCCTATCAAGAAAAAAAATAATAAAGCTTTAGGCTATCGAAAACTGCCTGTCTATATTCTGTTACGGCATTGAGTAGCAGTGCGTCCCCTTTTAGAGGGGCCGCTGAAACAGCTGACGGCGGCGACCCGCTGCGCTTGTTGTAGCGGTTGCAGGTGTGTGTACGCGCGGCGCAGAGCGGTCGTTCCGGTCGCTCCGGACGCAGTCGTAGGTACGCGCTCGTTGCACATGTCTGAACCAGCCTTCCCCCGTCCTCCCGAGGCGAAAGTCAACGTGGCAACATCGCTTGACATCACGTACCAGAGGTAACGCTGCGATGTCAAACGTTGGTTTGGTTACGACTTGCCCAAACCGCAAATCGAAGAACGCCCGAAAAGGTCTGCGTTTCGTCGTCCTCGGAACCCGAACATGACTCCGAAGCGCTGCTATCGTCCACATCGCACATCGGAGTGGCGTCATAGGAAATCCTCCCCAGATCGGCTGTCCGCCGAAGAATTTCAACCTCTAACGGCGTCAGGTCCTCGAGCGTAGAGAACTCCGCCATGATCGAAGCTCGAATGACAAAGAGGTTCGGCCGATGCGGCCAGCGGCTACCTCGAGATCACTGCGCGACGGAACGTCGTCCAACGCCATTGGCCCGAGATCCTTTTGATAAGCGTGCGAGGACCAATGAGAGTGGTTTCGTTTTCGGATGGATCCGAGGTTTGGCGGCCTTCAATTGCTTTTTATTAAAGAAATAATCACCGTATGACTATACGTTTTGGTTTTAGGGATACTTAGGGCGTCTAAATTCAGCTGTCATCATCAAAACACGAACTCAAAAACCACTTGAGTCCCCCTTTAAGTCGCGTTCTGGGTAGTTGGGCTCTCATAGATCATGTACAAATAAAAACCTTGGCGAGCATAAATACCCTGTCAGTGTCCCTTTAACACTAAGAAATATAAAGCTATATAAAATGTTTTTATTAGCTTGTTTTTTTTTTTGCTTATTTGTTTTTTGTCGCAAGACATCGCAGTCGAATTTCAATCTGTGACGTTATACAAATAGATTGGTGTGCACGTTACCTTTAACGTGTAAGGGAAATCTCACACTGATCATATTATTCTTGACGCTAATTCTGTGACAGCATACCTAAAGCTGTAATTACATGTCTTTAGGACTCTAGTTAGATCGAAGCCAGAGTGTGCCGCAGCACTCTGAGGCCCCGGCCACGCAACGCTTGTGACTAATCTTGAAGTTGGGCAAGAACGAGGCGTGCGTTTCGTATCCTGTGTAACTGCCAACCCTGCTGCCACATCTTCAAAAACTACTTCCCTTGCTTCCTTGTTCCCTATGTGAAACGTACACCATTTAAACGCTTCAATAAAAAAAACAAAATTTAATCTTTAGCTATTCATAAATTGCTCACACGTCGATCACCATTTCAAAATTAGACTACCTCATTGTGATTTGTTAGCTTGCGTCGACTCCTTAATGCCAACATCATCTTGGTGAAACCGCCTTCCAGCATTTTGTAGTAGATGTATTTTCCAATATTGTCATAAGTCAGATTAACAATCAGCTCGTATATTGACGGAGGTATCATTTCCTAACAAATTTCATTTTTCTGCAGTATTTTTATTTTGTGAATGTTTACGTCCTCCACCTTAGTGCTGCTCTCTGGGCCCTGAGCCTAAAATAATAAACAACTTAATAAACAACGTGTATTTGTTCTTGATTACTTCTTTTTCAAAAACGTCCAGAAGATTTAGAAGAACCATGATTAGGTTGCTATTTCAAATTTTTATGTAACAGTTTTTTTTATTCAAGTTGCCTTAGTACAGCAACGAAATATACAGTTATACTATTTCAACGAAGGCATTGAAGCGCCTATGTTTCATTTAATACCATTAGTTTTAGGGAAAGTAACTGAGTCTATTGATTTTTATTTGCATGCGCTGTCTAAAGAGTCTAAACACCGATAACTTATTGTGTTTTTTTATAACGCTACGAACACTTTAATAATCAATTTTCAAATATCCCTTTAAATTAGAACTACAAAAACCTTGTTTTTCTAATTGCGTATATTGTGCATAACTGTTTCACAACCTTCTTGCTAAATGGACGTGCTCGCAAAGTAATATAGCATTTCATAGCTCATCTCTTTTATTTTGAAAGAATACACAACAACATGATTACAGTCCCATTCTTGTCTTAAGGTGAAAAATACAAAGTTTATTACAAATAAAAAGTTTCAGCATATTACACCTAAGGCACTTTTGGTGATGCTCTTATAACGCGACACAGTTCAAGCAGCTCAAAATTGATACAAAGAAATGCACAATAAATGTTCCCTCGTAGCGAAGTAAACTTGGACCACATATACATACAAGGCCAAACTTTGTTAGCTATAGCACGCTAATCGGAATACACTATTAAAAACAGTCGTCAACGCATGAAACGTGCTCTGAGCATTGGTTGAAAAAAAAAAAAGAATTGGCAGCGTGAAAACTGTGTTAAGTGTTAAGACTACGTTCTTCTCCTGCGATTCGCTTGTGGCATGTGTATCATACGTTTGCACAGAAATGACTACTTTTACTCATAAAAAACGCGAAGCGTTCAGTGTATCAAATGTTTTAAATGTTCTTTCATACAGGAGCCTTTGACCGCGTTCTAGTACGGTGTGGCGTAATGGCTCCAGAGTATAAAATAAAAATAAAAAAACATCGGGCTGCAAAAGTGCTGTAGCAACCTGAAATATCGGTTTCCTGGTGTGGTGGAAAGCAGTCTGTTAGATTGGGATTACAACTTCGTCTCTTGAACAGAGTTTCTTGAAATGGCTACTATGTAGGGTCAACTGATGGTACCACCGCCATCGTGTTATAGCCAACAAAGTACGGCACGGAATGAACTTGTAAAGGATTAAGAAAACACTTTAAAAAAGTGACATATGAAGGCACTTGCAAAACGCATATGTGTGAATTAATGGAGACTAGGATAGATATTGCTTCGGTGAAAAATAAACTAGACTAGATTATTATAAACAGGACCCAACACAAAGCTATACGTGGTTGTAAAAAAGAACGCAAAAATGAAATTGATAGCTGGACACAATGCAACTTGTAGTTTGGTTTGATGTGCTACAAGAGCAGGAAATCACTGGTAACTCAGGTTATTTCTGAGCTGCCAGTATAAAAAACACTGCATGTTCAATTGCGAAAGTTGATGATCTTTCTTGTTTTAAAAAGACAAGATAAATATATTTACTGATCTCCTTCGCATCGGTCACTTATTTTGTTTTCGTGCCACCATTTTTTGGCAGACACCGCAAGTGTGGACTAGTAGCCGTGGATATTTAGTATGCTTTGGTCCCAAAATGCTGAAAGTTACTCCTGGTATCTAGGGCTGTAATGCTTAGGAATTATTGCTAAGGAAAGTGCCTAAAATCTGTGGCTCTCCGATATATACTCTTCCCAATTCAATAAAATTGGTATGGCATAAAGTATTTCTAAGGTAAAAAAAATGAAAGCCGTTTACAACTCCCTGTAACGCCGAATTAGAGCGCAGCTCTTGAGGAGGAGGGGAAAGCACGGGGAGGGGGGTCACGTGATCAGGGGGTCCGACGTTGACATCGGGGGGGGGGCGTCACGTGGCCTGGGGGTCACATGACCTCGAGGGATGGGGGCGGAGAAAATTTTCCGCTAAATTTAGCAGGGAAAAGTTTCCGCTAGATTTAGCGGGAAACTTTTTCCGCTAAATTTAGTGGGAGAAAATTTTCCGCTAAATTTAGCAGCGAAGATTTTCCGGTAGATTTAGCGGGCAAAAGTTTCCGCTAAATTTAGCGGGGAAAATTTTCCGCTAAATTTAGCGGGAAAGTTTACCCATCATGCACCGCGCGGTTACGCCGACGGCGATGCCGCTCAAGCCGGAAACGGGTGCCTAAGAGCTGCGCTCTAAAAAAGTTATTTCTAGACGCAGTCATGGTACACAAACAGCTTATATTACAGCAAGCGAATGACATGGCACTCCAACGGCCGTTTATGTACAAGATGCGCTACCTAACTTTAAAAGTGCTTTACAACTTCAGTAAGAAAGGCCGCATATTTTGGCACAGTTTCACATCGTGCAACATTCCATTACCTCAAAATGTCTCAAATAATAAAAAAAACACTCCTTGCTTCTAGAAAAATGCAAGGCATCCATGCAGCATCCACTGAAAAGAAAAAACAGCGGATGCTGCGCACAAATGTAGTGTATCATACAGCATAAATGTCACAGTAACATACGCTCTGCACCGCAGCGATGGCACCACATGCATCAAGGGCACCCGCAACACTGCTCCTTGGCGAGCGGGCCACTCTGGACTGCACATGATCCCGCCTTCCGCGTTAGTCTACCGACACCTCAGCACGGACATTGCACGACAGGCCCCTAGCAAGTACAATCGCAGCATCCACAACATAAGTGGCAGTCCCAGGCACGTCCAATAGGGTATTCGTAAAAGCTTGTGGAGTACGTCAATAGGGCCATTGCTGGCACTCTAATTGGCGCGTTGTCTTTGAACGTCACATTGCCTGGTTTTTGGTGGGACAGAGAGGAAAAAGAAGAGGGGGGGGGGATGCTGAGGGCTTTGGCAAATACGCTTCGGCAATTCACGCGCTAGCATTTAGCCGGTTCGAATATTTAATTACTCGACAAACCATAAGCAAATCTGGAACCGGCTAAGGGCAAGATGAGCCACTGAGGCGTGTTTACTCAAGTCTGCCCCCCCCCTCCCCCCGCCTTCTCCTCTTTTTTGCCCCCGTAAGCCAGGCGATATTACGTCCAAAGAAACGAGCCAATCAGAGTGTCAATATTTACACTATAAACTGATTCCACAAGTGTTTCTAAATGCGCGGCACGGCTAGCCCGAGAGACCTTGAATCCTTCCAACTCCTGTCTGTAATATTCTCCATCAACACGAAACTTGATTTTCAGAAATGAGAAAGATAAGTTATTGACTTCTACAAAAACGCGTTAAAATTCCCCTTTATTGTCCTTGTCTTGAAGGGAAATTCCCGTCTGGAGATAGAAGAGATCACTGACTAAACATACATCCGCCGTAAACATTTCTGTAACATCATTAATCTTCCGATGAATGCAAAAGCTGTAAAGTTCTCAGCCAACAAACAGAGTGTAATTGTAGTCAAAACCTAAATTAGAATTCCACTGCTGTAGCGGATGAGCAGCTCATCAGAGAGTTCGAAAAGACTGTAATTTTCCCTTAGCCAATAAGAAGAAAGGTGACTCGAAATCAGATTTGAGTTTCGTGATAATCTCTGCACCCTCCGCAGAGTTCCTATTAGAAAGAAGGTGTCTACCACCTGTCCTTTTCATTCAGTATTCGATCAATAGAACGTCACGTGTTCATGGCGAAGCAAGGCACATCCTGGTCTAAGGCTTTAAGTGTTAGCATAGCCTATGATTCAATTAGAGACGTCTACAAAGAATTTGTGAAACTTCATGTTGCTTCGTTGCTTTCTGAAAATAAATTGAATGCATGTCTTTACAAATGTCTTGTGATCTTCTGTAAGAAACCAAAGCCTTCTAAGACAGTGCGCCGTACAACAATGTGGACAACGGTAGTCCGCAGATGCTCATATGTTTACAATGACGTAGCGTCAGGCAGAGCACATCGAACGAAGAATTTTAGCAACGAAAAAGCACCGCAATGTAAAGATAACGTTATGTGAACAGGTTACACGGGAAATCTTGGATTTAAGGACCAGAACAGCACAAAGCAAGGCAGACGGCACACTTCACATATGAGCGTTGTGTCTTGAATGTCTGTTGAGCGCATCACCTAGGCGACTATATAGCAGTAAACTAATATTAAGAATGTAAGAGGCGCATACGACCTGCAACGGCAGAGAACTAACTTCCTTTGCTCGCAACTAATGAAAACAAATGTTGGCTTAATGGTCAAGAGAAACAGATGATACAGAGTTTTAGTCAGTGGTCTCCAGGAAGAATAATCCAAATATCGTAATGATAATGATTGGTATAATGATTGCGTGGAAACGGTTTTTGAACAATAGACGCAGTACGGCGGGATTTAGTGCATCGTACCACCGGCACATCCGTACAAACGTTTATGGTAATGTCGTTTCAGCGACGGTGCAACCTCGTCAGGTTGACACTCCATTACTACGCCCCTAATCACTGACCAAACTCCACTTGATATTGACAACACGGCAGACATTTAGTCTTTCCACTGATATGTCAGGAGCTCTCGTGCCAGATAGAGATCAAAGCTTCATAATGTGTCCACTCGCAACCAAGTGGCTGAAAGCTCGTTCATTTCATGCTTCGTGTTATGGCGGGCAGCACAGCTGATGAGAGCTTTAGTACTCGCGCGCGCCGTCTACAGCTTCCACGATCGCTTAATGACTGGGTGCAAGATGTCTTCCTTTTAGTGACTGCTACCACACTGCGCGGAGCTCACCTACTGCCCGCGCCTTCGCGTTCGGGTTTTTTTTTCAGTATTTATTTAGTGTTTTTGTTCGTGTGAACGTTTGGAGAGCCCTGAATGGATGAAACTACTCTAGTAAACATCAACAATTCGCCAGCGCCTGCGCAAAACCAACGGAAAGTCGTCGGAAGTCCATCCGTTAACGCAGAAATGACACAATTTTTGAACCTCGACAAGGCCAATCGATCACTTCTAGGGCCGTCCGAGACAAGGACGATAGAAACAATTTTAAGCAGTGATAAAGTGCAGGCCAGCTGGTAATGAATCGACATCTTGCAGACCCTGAGATGGGGAACAATAAAAAAACGGACAAAGACAACAAGATTTTGTTGTCTTCGTCCCTTTTTTATTATTGTTCCCCATCTCAGGGTCTACAAGTTGTCGATGGAAACAAGACTACTTCGACATCAAAAGGTAATTCATACTATATGGAATTCATCGCGGATATATTGTCAACAGTAGTTAGCGAGGATGAAAGAAAAACAATTCGAGTTCCCTTTCAACCATCTCCCTCTTGAGCACACTGAGCACATCCCGACATCACGGATCTGCTCATGCTACTAACGACAATCCTTACGGACGGGCTAAGTGAAGAAGTCAAGCGGAGGGAGTGGAGACAGCGACGCGTCCTTGCCCTTGATGAGAAGGTGGGGCAGCGAACCCATCTGGTGCATGTCCCCGTCCAGGAGCCCATTGGACGTGCCCAGGAGTTCTTCTTGCCGTCTGCGACGCCGTACGACATCACTGACCGGTGCTGGGTCCCGTCGGGGGATGACGTGGCGCAAGGTCTCGTCTGCGACTGCAGCATCGAGTCCGGGCCCACGCCCTGTGCCGGAGGCAGCATCGGGCTGTAGAAGCTACTGGGGTTGGCCGACATGTTGGAGCCGGTCCCGAACCCGGTTCCGTACGCTGGCCCCGCCGGCAATGAGGTCTGGAAGCCGAAGTCGTACGGGTTTCCGGAGCCGAACGCCCAGGAGTCCATGGTCGGGTTCAGTGGGGGTAGCGTCGGAGACGTGGACGGGTAAGGTGAAGCTTTCTGTAAGTTCTGCGCTGCTGCTGTTGTTCATTGAGGAATGAAATGAAGAAAAAGGCGGTATTATCTCGGCAATTTTTTGAGGCAGCAAGGCAGTCAAAGAAATGACCTTTCGGGTGCTCGCACAACCCTGAGAGCCTCTCACGACTATGCAGGGTAACTCTCACGTCCTCTTAATCACCACAGAAAGTTGTTCTCGATTAGAGAATACTAACACGCGAGTGCACAAAATCAACACTCCGTTTCCAGGCGCATGACAACCTAGTCCGCTCGTGGTCATTCAAGCATGATATGATGAAATAATACATGGTTCTACAGAACTTAATTTCGCTTCAAATGCGACTGCGGCTGGAACCGC
Source organism: Ixodes ricinus (assembly GCA_037355805.1). Lineage (NCBI taxonomy): Eukaryota > Metazoa > Arthropoda > Arachnida > Ixodida > Ixodidae > Ixodes > Ixodes ricinus. The sequence continues at coordinate 106,304 of JAZHYW010063360.1, read as the reverse complement.
AGGCATATTAACTCGCTCCGCCCATCATATTCAAAATAATTTCTTGAGCAGCTTGGAAGATTGCTTTTTGAGAAATATTAAACGCGTGATTGCACCAAGATTTGTTTATGAATTCTTTTTTTGTGGGCTTTGAATTTTGTTATGTCTATTTTTTATGCATATTTCAATACATTTTTCTGCTTGTCAAAATTGTACTTTAACCGTAGTCTAAGGGCACATATCTCAATTTTAGCCGAGGTTGTTTTAAACCAATGTTTTTAAATATACTTTAAATTACTGCACAAGGGAGCATAATCTTCTTTATTTTTGTATACGTGAATATAAAAAGATAAAACAGCTTTTTACAACAAAAAAGCATTTACCTCTTTAAAACACCCATATCATGAAAACAAACGCGCAGGCAATGAGTACGATACGTAAACTAATATACGGTACTTGCGTAGCAACACGTGAATTCTACCGTTCCAATCCTGTCAGTGAGTGCAACAAACGGAATGAAAAGGGCAGGGAGGTCTTTCAGTCGGCCCACCTCCTGCGCGGGCTTCCCACCTCCGAAAACGCCTCGGCATCCTGTGAGCCTCAAACCGAGCGCTAAATGTGCACGACCATAGCCTCCTCTATACTCAAAAAGCCTGGCAGTTCGACGACGGAGCCATAGAGTGCCCGGTCGCAGATTTGGAGCGCGAGGATCTGGTAGCACACAGCATCAAAGAGCCATTTCTCGGGGAACCTGGACGTCAGCGCACAGCTTTTGCAGCGGCGAGGACCCGAAGCACACCTGTTCGCTCTGGAAAAGTGTGTTTCGGCGTCTCGCCACAGCAGAGGCGCCAGTCACGTGGCTCTCCTCTCATCCGTTGTCTGCCGCTCCACCTTTTCCATTTCGGCGGCCGCTTCTCGTGGCGTTCTGCCAGGCTTTGTCAGTATATAGGAGGCTATGGCACGACCGAAGGCAACGAGCTCATGTTGGAGGCCGGGCACCGGAAAGAGACGCCCTACTGTTCTCGTCAGTGACTACTATGCACGATTAAGAGCACGGACCACGGTCCGCCGCCACGTCTCTGCTCGTGGTGGCAAGCACGATCAGTTGCAACTTGCAAGCCTGCCAAAGCTACGTTCACGCGTACGCTGCACGTGTTTGCACGCGTGAAGCAGCCGTCGGGGTCACTCACTACACCGTGGTTGGGGCCAACGTTAGTAGATCAAAGTCGGGGCGCCATGCTTGCAGTTGTTGATAGATTATTATATTTATCGGGCCAGCGATGTAAGAGCAAAAACACACCGAAATCCGGCGACAGATTCCGTGCCAGGGCAGCGTCGCATCGAGACAACCTACCGGTCTGCAGGAAGTTGGTTTTCCTCGGGGTTCACGCTTCCTCCATTTCGCGCGTCGGTTCTGGAACCACACCTGCGGGGCAAGGATGGAAGACGGAACGCATCTTAAGAGCACGAAGCACATACAGCACATACACGGCCAAACAACGTGCGATGCGACGGTTTGCTAGCAAGGATCACTGGCGGTGGCCAGGCTAACGTCCGGAGCCGCAAATAAAGCCTTATTTCCTAGATGGCAACCGCCTGCCTCCGGCCTTGACACCGGTAGGGGGTACTTCTTAAAAGCCATGGAATCAAAATGTTCATTAATATAACGATAGTGAATCATGCACAACTCGTAATAACTGATAATAATAAAAGTGCCAGGAGGCAAGGGGGTAAAGAAAAGAAAAAAACGTTCCTTCTACGTGTTCGTTGTCTCGCACCTCTGGCCATGTTATTATTTTAGCCACGCCCTTAGTCTACTAGGACATGGTACCGGCGTGCGGTCGTGTATCACTGCTGCGCGACGCACGTTCAAGAGCCCTAGGCTAGTATTCGTACTGCATTGGCTAAATGTCTCATCTACACCATACTCTGGCAGAAAAAACTCCCGGCGTCTAAACAACTAACAACTAATGTTAAGCGACTAGCCCAAGTGTATACCTACTCTTCTACAGTTAATCTCGTTATGTTCACTCAAAGCATTTTTGCGTTCAATTAATACTTAACGATATCGCCCTTTATCTTTTTTATGGTGCACAATAGGGCGTTCAAAATTATAAAAAAAACAGCATGCGCAAGCGTACGGATATCTGCACCGGCCATTCCCTCACCTGTACCCCTAGATTCACTGAGGTTCAGCCGAAGTGCCAGGTCTTCCCTGGCGAAGACGTCGGGGTACGGTGCTCTCTGGAACGCCCTCTCCAGCTCGTCCAACTGGAAGGCCGTGAACGTTGTCCTGCGCGAGTTAACAGCGCCTTTCTGACAACGTGCTCCGAACGAACCAATGGGCTTGTGCATTGTGGTGCCGCTTTTCTCGTGGCCAGACCTACCCTCCGCTATGGAAAGATCGCAGTCCCAATGCTCGTACATCATACAAAATATATGGTGTTCGCTGCAAACATCATCACATGGTCATCTGCGGGCACGTCTAGAAGCATGTTTCTTTAGCGTGTCTGCTTCATACATCTTTCGAATATTTTTGCAGACCGTTTTTGCGTTACCAATATGAGACAGACCCGCCATACAATGAACGCTTTAGGAAGTGTCTGCAAACCGTCTTTTGTATGATACATTAGCAGTCTGACCGTGGCTTCAAGTGACCAGGAGAGTCGACCGCCGCCATCTTCGTTTAATAAACTGTACTTTGTTTTAGGTTCCTTTTTGATACACGGCCAGGCTCACGGACACGGTGTCAGAGCGAATTGAAGAGCATCCATTCCCGAAAAAACTTTTACTTTGGCACACACAAGAATAATATCTGAAGCAGATATTGAGGAAGTAAAAGAAAGAGAACGGACAAGAACAAACTTCCAAGTAGCAACAACATTTATTGCGCCAGTATAATATGCATGCTTTGAATTATACTAGGTAGTGGTGCCAGTTGGAAACCTGTGTACGTTCTTCGCCCTTTTTGTTATCTTCTTTATGTCTGAAAGATATTGTCGGCACTCCCGTCTTGGCTTTAAAAACGGAAGGTTAAATTTGTTCAAAGTTGCTTCAGAGCAGAACCACTTTCGCCCTCCGTTGTGGAGACGCGATTTCGTAGATTCAACAAGACTGCTAGCCGTGGTGTCTTACGCATACATCTCGTTGTAATTGGCGACGAGGTGTTTCTGGTGGCACCACGTCGCGGGCGCTCTCCTTTGACGGAACGGGTAGGATTTGAGCAGACGACGCGCTACATAGTCGCACGAAGTGCTTGTTGTGCTCTCAATTTTGCCGATTTATAACGGTTTATTTATTGAAGAAGCATGTAGGACGTTTTTCTGAATGGTCTTTCTAGTGAATTAGAACACCCTCGAGCCGCTTTTCCATGTGACAACCTTTAAAATGTTCTAAAGGAAGCCTGGAGCTTCACGTAACAGCCTGCGCGGCGTGCGTAACGGACATTCACGGCGTCTCAAATTCTTGTTCCGTCAAACCTGTGAAAGCTCAGGTGGAAGATGTTTTGCAGCCATCAGAGTGTAGGACGTCTGCCATTTCTACTGCGTGCGCGCGCACTGTTGAGTGGCCTGGCGCGGCCCACTTCTTTTAGCTACGTTGAGCTTGCCGATACCGACGCTTCTGTTCAAGCGTGATTCGACTGTTGCTGACGAGAATTTGTACGGCATCGTGCGAACCAAGTCTACTAAGTGATTGTTGTTATTTTACCGTGGCGCTTTCTTCCTCCCGCACCGAATGTGAGGAAAAGGAGTTTGCCACATCGCGACTTCTGCTGGAACGAAGAGCAGAAATCTACAGAACTTCTTTAATTGTCGGCCGTGGCCCGGCAAATTAATACGATTGATTACTTTGCTTTATCAAACATTTTGTCAATATAGGATTACCATACATTAAAAGCACTCGTTGAAAAGCGCACCACACATTTTACGCAATTATTTGGGTTTGACAAAATGAAACACACATACGGTCGTAATGCACAGCAAGTGTACACCTCTTCTTTTTTTTTTTTTTTTTTGTTTTGGGGGGGGGACGTTCAAGTGTCACCGACTTATAGATCTAACTGATCTCAATCGCGATGGGGGTTTCGCACTTTTCTTGCTGAACGGGTGAGTAATAAACAACTCCGGAATCCAGCCACCACTTCTTTTACCGTATACTTCGAGAAATTGTTTGTTTGCTGGTTATCAAAATTTAAAAATAATAATAATAAACTTGGAATAAAAGACCAGCAGTGGAACCAACAGGATACATGAAGTTGTTTTCATTGAAGTGTATACTACACACATTTTCCGGTTTGCCTTAATTTCTTTCATCTCGATGATACATTCATTCCTCAGTTTAATTTCGTTTGTATATTAATAAGAATACTTTGTGTTCATTGCTGCAGGTGTTGTACTAGGGTAAAGCGATGAATATCCAACATTTTGTACTGGGGTAGAGGACAGTACACCACAATCACGGCGCGCTTCGTCACTTTAGCACCAAAAGTGTCTGTTAGCACGACAATTCGTGTCACGCCTTCAAGCTCTGATAAAATGTGCTACCCCAAATATTACCTCACGAAATAAACACAACGCGTGAAAGGGGTTTTGCCGAGTACGGATTTTCTCCAGCGCCTAATATTTTGACGAACCTTACACAAAAAGCATGTTTTTTTTCTGTCCATCCGAGGGCTGGTTTTTCCCCCTGAAACAGGGTTAAAGTATCAAACTGCCCAACTTTGTATGTTTCAGGATGTGCAGCATTTCAGCTCCACTCAGGTAGCACTCTACAGAAAATCCTAACTAGGCCCAAGTTTGGCATTTTTAGTTGTATAAATTGGGCCTAATAAGGTATTGCTCTAAGGCATTACTTAGGTCCAAATTACTTTTTTTTTCTTAGCCCTAGCTAGATAGAGAAACGCCGAAATCTGGCTCTTCTCTGGTTCGCCACACACACAAAAGAGAAAACAAAAACAAAAGGCCATACATTAATTAAAGCTGGCAGGTCACAATTGAACAACCAGCATTGAAGACTAATTCTTACATTTACTCGGGAATCGAAGCCAAAAGATTCCAGAAGGCAACCGAATAACCGAGCAGTGAAGCCAAACTTTGGCTCTTGTTTGGCAGTTTGGGACCACCAGGCGAGAACCGAACAGGCAGCACTGAAGCCTAATTCTGCTTGAGAAGGGAGGTTTAAAAAAGCCAGTTGGCCACCAATCAATCAGGTAGTGAAATCTGGCACTTGTTTGACGGCCCGAGATAAGACACTCTGGCAAGATCAAGGTTGGTTATGCCTCTTCGGGGTTTTGGGGCCCTAAATTGTCAGACAAAACCGAATCTTGACCCAAATAACGGAGCTAATGTGAAAGGCCTATTTCCATCAGCGACCGAAATAAGGCAGCTTTTGTCGTCCCCAGCAATATTCGCCACTTGTTCACGAAAAAATGTTGTTGCGTTTTCACCCGCAAATTTATTTTTCGACTCTCATCGCAACAAAAAAGAAATATGTTTAAGCTACAAGTTGGCATGAGTATTTTCTTAAACCAACACACGAAGGTAAATGTTTGTACCTTGTTTTCTTCTTCTTGGCTGTCTTGTCTCCGTCAGATGTTGAGGACTTTTCAGGCGTTTTCGTCTTCTGGGGCTCTAAAAAAAAATAAAAATAAGATGGTGAAAAAAAAACGTAAACGTATTTCGAGTATCCGACAAATACCCTGATATTGTGGAGCCACGGCTTTGAAAAACGCTTAATTTACGAAATTATCATTTACTCCCAACCTTGCGCATTCACAACGCTAACCATCATGTCCTCACACAGAAAAACATTGTTTATAGACCCCGACAAAATAAAAACAACATGGCGTGTCTTTTGAACGCCTGGCGTCCAGTACGCGCTCCGTGCCTTCCATCGTGCTTTGACTGTACGCGCGCGCTCGAGGTGTCCGAGACGTCGAAGCATTGTCGAAGGTAGGAAGCTCGGACTGGAGGCGGGACAATTAAAGTGCCTCCCTGCCGTTCTTACTTTGTAAGGGACTATAAGCTCTAAATGTTCACAACCAGAAGCAAACAAATGGCAGCACTTACCACTTACAAAATTTAAGGTGTGTCACGTCTAGCATCGAGATACGTCTTATACATGGAGATGTTAAAGCTGCCACCCACTCGTGAATCAGCTTTTCCTTCGTATATAGATTCGTTTAACCTATTCATATCATGTATTTATGCAATAGCACACTGCAAAAAGACCACCAAGCGGAAAGCTTACCCTTGAGTTATATTCCCCGAAACTACAATCACTGTGCAGAAAACGCCAAAATTAAGAAATTAAAAAAATATACGCGAATACTAACTATTACTTATTACTTGGCCTGACCAATTAAATCTTTGTCATTAAGCCTTCCGGCTGTAGTCTGGGGGCCGAGACTAGCAAGCGGAGTCATGTGACACGTCTCGTGACCACGTGACGTCAGTGACATCACGTCGTTACATGGTCTCGGATGTGCGCTCCGTCACATCCCATATCCCATAATACCCCATAATACCACAAGAAAAAAATATCTGAAAATTAAGTTTGATCGCTGGCCTTTACAATTTTAAGTGGTACGAGACAATCGCATATCTTATACGAGTAATACACGTATAAAATACACAAAATATTCCCGGCTGCTGAGCGCCACATTTATGTAATCAAAATATTGCTAATTATAAAAGCTAATTCGGGACACGTGGATGAAAACAGTGTCATTGAAGTGTCGTCCGACAGGCAAAGTATGATAGACGACCCTGGCCAAACATCGACGTCACCTGTGCGTTCTTATTGAGAACAAATATATATGATATGTCATACGGTTCATTCATACGGTATTATAGGATATGGTTTGTATGGGTCATATAGATTTTTAATAGGATGATAGAGGGCACCAGTGCAACGCAGTCGATCACACTCCAATGTCCATGTGAGAACCAGACTTCAGGTCAGCCGGCACCGTCCAAACGGACGGGTATCCGAATGTCGAGAGTCACCTTCTTTCCTGGCCAGGCCAGGGTCTCCGCCGACGACGGTGGCTGTGGAGGTCATCCCCATCGACTGATGCTGTCCAGCACCGCCGGACATACTGGGCAGCGGTCCCCCCATGTCGCGCACTCGAAGTCCGAGGCAGGGTGACATGGACACCAGACCCGACAGCATGCCGCCTCCCGGGCCCATCCCGCCAGTGCCCATGGGGTCCAGGGGCGACACGTTGGTTGCAGGCACATAGTCTGTGGGGCCGCACAGCTGCCGCGCGAAGGGGGAATATGTCGCAGTAAGTGATCGAACCGTAAGGAACTGCAATAAGATTGAATGATTGCACGCGATCGACTCCTTCGACGCTTTACGAACGCGTCTGGATTTCAACGACCACAAGGCAGTGTGCGGATGGTTTGAACTAGATCCTGCCAGACTTTAGGACTTTAGCGCCTTTTTATTTTTTATCAGACTGACATTATTGTACCAGATTATGAATTCGACTACCGTTTGATAACAAAGCCGAAGTTTTAGATCGTCTCCCTCACACACTGGACGCCTAGACTGCAGATTTCCCACGAGTGCTGCGTAAGTGTATCGGCCGAGACTCGTGTTATCCGTTCATTAAACACGAGTCCAAGCCTAACGCTGACGTAGCGGTCGTGCCCAATCTGTGCCATGCGCTGGCTTTAAATTCAAGGCAGAAAATCCAGGGTCTTGAAATCTTGGAGGTGTTGGAGAGGCGTTAGTCAACATAGTGTCAACCTGATATAAAATTAAGTCATTGAAACACCAACATTCGGCAAGGTCTAGTATAGTCACCGACATTTTAAGAAACGCGGGACATATAGTTTATTAAGTTCTTGATTCATTCTTCTGTGATCTCGATTACCTGCAGAGCAAAAAATGCTGATACGTCCTACTTGTCAGTTGCAAGTGACCGTACCCAAAACGACCTGTGGTTGCCGCGGTCTACTCGCGCACAAGCATGACGCGAGTTACTGAGTAGTAACCATTCGATATTGCTATCTACTGGGTCAAAGTGCAAGTTACATTTCAAGGCGTTTTATGACTATGAGAGAATATGTAAAATGATTGGCTTACGCGCATTGTATAGTAAACGGATGATGCGTGACTCTCATGTTTTTGCATAATGGTTTTCAATGGTGCTGTTGATTGCGCAGCGCTACTGAACTGTGTATACTTACGTGTCCCTCGAGGTCTAGCCAGGTACGCTCATTGTCTTATCCTTCTGTTTTTATACAAGCACTGGTCCAATTACCCGTCTGCAACTGGTTGGTAACAAATTCGAATCTAACCCGGATAAATTTTATATTGATATTTTTGGATGCAAACAAACATTTAGAAAGTGCATTGGTGTCTTCCTACCATGGTGACATGTCAACACTTGTTCTTGAGATGTGAATTCTTATTAAGTATGACGTAATGCACCGCTAAATTACGACCACACAAAGTGTTCTGCGATTGACAGCGGTAGCTGCTGCATTGTGGAAAGACATGTTGAGAGAGGTTTGCCTTCAGCCAGTGTGCTGTACAATGCTACAATGTTTGCAAGGGGACCTGAGAACGGAACCTGGGCGGCGGCTGTGGGGAAATGAGGGAGCGTGTTGCCACAGCGCGACCACGTGGGTATTTCGTAACGGCGGCTGGCGGAGGGGCTGTTCGCGTGTGTGTGTTGCGTGTATGTGTGTGTGTGTGGGGGAGGGAGAGCATCGCTGGTAGGGTCTGTGGACGTAGCAGGAACGATGGGTAGGTGGGGGTGCTCTCCCCGTGATAAGGTGTTCTTCTGTACTGCACAGCGGCTTACAAAGGGAAGCGGGAGGGGGGGGAGAGCCTTGCTGCACTTGGCGTGTAAGTATGATGGTGTGAGGAACAACGAGGAGAGGGAGAGCAGCGCCTCTGCTGTAGAGTGGGGTTTTGCGTTCGTAGATGAACATTTTTGCCGGGAATGGGCACTAGCAGCTTCCGCTGTAAAAGGCGTATAGTTGTTTGTGGGGCACAAAAAAGAAAGCAAAGGAATGAATGAAAGGATGTTCGATTACTCTAATTACATAATAACAATTCAAAAGTTAATGTTTCTGTAATTAATTGCTAGTAATCGATTACTATCTTTTCCCAATGTCTGCGGCTCTTGAATTCGGCGAAAATTGGTATCACTCACGAGAAACACCAGTTTCTTTTGAGTCGTTCAGCTACGCCACAATGAATGTTCAAGTGTGTTTTCGGCTGTTAGCAGAACTAAGATACCGCCAGGGTTTATCAGGCAAGCTTGCAAAGCAATGCTACTTACTGTTCTAGGGTACTTATTTCTGGGAGGGGGAGTTGTTACGACCCTGTGGCTCTACGGCGTTGGCTACTATAGATTCGGGCGTAAAAAGCAGCAGTGGACAACGGCACTGACGTCATCCAGTCACTCTACCTTCCAAAGAACGGCATCAAACAAAGCTCGCTTTCCTCTTTCAGCCAAGAGAATATTCAACGCCACAACTGACGTTTTCCCCAGACAACGCAGGGAGATGACTTAGTAGCTCAAGCTTACGAGCATTTCATATTGGTGCTGAATTCCAAGCACCTGTTTGCAATCAAGGAAGGTCAACAGAAAATCAATAAAACTAAAATTCTCATTTAACTTATATACTTTTATGCAGTATAATTTTAAAAGTATCAATGATTCATTATTTTTCGGCAATGTTTCAAAATAGGTTTAGGAAGCTGTTCTCGATCACCGTACTCACTTACATGTTCTAATTGGGGAACCGCAGAGAGTAATCAGTGTCTTTCTTCATTTAGGTATAGAAGACTACTTCCGAGTTGTCAAAAACGGTCCAGAGTGCTGCGGAAAAGCCACCGGTGTCCTTGCATCCCCGTGGAGCTGACGACCTTTTCCTCCGCAGTTATCGATGGGATCTGTCGCGCCGGCCACACACATGATGCATTCTGCTTCCCTTCGGGGATCTATTCCATTACTGTACCTTGCGCTGGCCGGCGGTGGTGCGCCACGAAAACTCTGGTTTAGGTGTCCAAAAAGAAGCGGCATCGATTACACTTTTCCGCTCTAGTTCACGACGCCAACGGTGCATTTTCTAGGATAACATACAAACGGGTCAAGATCTGTCTACTCAGAATGTTGTTGTAAGTGTTGAACAAGAAAAAAACCTATCTATATCATTACTCGTTCCATGACTCTAGAAATACACGCGAGTGCGTCAACATTGAAAGCAGAGCGTTTCCGATCACCGTTTCCAACCAAAGAAATAGAATGGTTTGAAATATGCAACAAAGTAAATATCCTCGAACTGGTGCGTTGGTGCAAATGGCCCATCCTTCTTCAATTTTTCCATTCGGGCACAACTTTCTAATCAATCTGAACTGTTTCAACGCGAGGAAAACTATATAGTCACCATAGCACAATCAATCAATCGATTCGCTTTGTTCCCGTGCTTGACACAGAACATCCACTAACTCAAAGTAACCTTTTTTGTCGAAATCAAAGCGATCCGAGCGTATCAGGTCAATGCCACTTCACAAGTTCTGCACCTTTCCCCGTTTTAACTTCATCCATAGCCTCCTCTATACTCACAAAGCCTGGCAGTTTGACGACGGAGCCATAGAGCGCCCGGTTGTAGATTTGGAGCGCGAGGATCTGGTAGCACATGAGCATTTCTCGGGGAAGCTGGCAGTGAGCGCACAGCTTTGCAACAACGAGGACGCGCGAGGAACACGAGAAGCACGAGCGGACATTCCATCGCTCGGGAAAAATGTGTTTCGGCGTCTCGCCGCAGCAGGGGCGCCTGTTACATGACTCTCCTCTTATATGTTGTATGCCGCTCTAACTTTTCACTTGCGGAGGCCGCGTCTCATGGCGATCTGCAAGGCTTTGTCAGTATAGAGGAGGGCTATGCTTCATCACTAGTCGATCTACGTAGAGCAGCATAGTTCGCGTCCTCGTCGACGCGAGCGCGTCTTGAAGCGTCTCGCAAGTTCACAACAAGCACAATGTATAACAGGCGCGACACCAAGACGCGCGCATCTGCCGCTTTACTGAGTATACTCTGGTCAAGCTCTAGGCGTGTTCGAGACTTGGGGCGCTTCGAGACTCCACTGACGATGGCATAATGTGCAGGTCTTGTCTTTTATAGTCACTGACGAGACCAACGGGAAAGTCCTTCAATTACGCCTTCCTAACGCGAGCTTTCAACGTTCGATAACACCTTGGAGTCTCGTGCGTCTCGACTCAGTCAAGCACGCTGGAAGGCAGCGAGCACGTCCTGGGCACCTAAAAGAGAAGCCCTGCCATTCTCATTTTGCCAGAGACTGTATAGCCACTGAACGAATCAGAAAGACAGGAAAGATGGATGTCTATTTTGGATGTCTCCAGCACGCGCTCCTTGCCGCTTCGTAGTACTTTGACTTCCCTAGTGCAAAATCAAAGCCCACGAGACGCCGCACTCAAAGCGGTAGGAAGCTCGCGCTGGAAGCGCGACAAATGAAAGACCTCCCTGTCGTTCTCATCGTCTCAACGACTACAGGTGGTATTGATGGGAATCCTATACCAGCATAGGCACTGAGCGCAACAACGTTTGTTTGCAGAAAAAAATAAGCTTTCGGCCACACGAGTGTACGTGCAGTTCAAGGGTCATCCACCAGCCGCTGACTAGACTAGACGGGTGGGTGTGCGACCAATGGGCCACAAGCGGCACAACGGTGCTTTCTCCGGCTGCGTACCTGTTCCTGCGGTCCAGGCGACGAGCCCCTTGCTGGTGCAGTCCCAACATGACCTGGATGCTGTGGAAGTGTCCCCTGGAGTCCTCCTCGGCCTGCTCGTCCGCCGGCATGTCGTGCATCGACGGATCCTGGAGCTGCTGCTGCTGCGCCTTCGAGCTCAGGTGCATCGTGGCACGCTCCTGTTCGCCGTCTGCAGTGCGTGGAACAAGATCAAGCGAGGAGAAAGGCCGCTGTCATCCTGCTCATACATCAAACAAGAGACACGGCGTTCGCTGGCAGACATGATAACAGAAGTATCTGATGACAGAAGTATCTGAAGTATCTAAGGACAGTACCCTTATATAAGGGAGAAAACGACGTATCAGACAGTGTCTGCAAACTGTCTTTTGTATGATGTATTAGCTGTGTGACAGCGGTTTTGGGGCACACGTATAGATAGATAGTCTTTTTTGAGTTTACTTACTCACTTTAAAATGTCACCATGAAGGTATTTGGAGGTTCACTGTGGTGGCAATGATCTTGATAAGCACAAATTCGATTAGCAGTGCAGGATGACCTTCAGTGTTATCAAATTACAAATAATGGTGACTCGTTACTTCCTTTCTGGTGGCGTAATTGACGTCATTCCTTTTTGTGGGCAAGAACCAGTAACGCTCTTTTTTGTCTGTAGAACGAGTTACAAATAAATTAATTTTCTTACTACTGTTTCCAAGCAACTCGTTAAACAGAAAGAATGTCTCCGCCCTGACTAATAGACTGCGTCGCAGTTGAGTTCTCTTCTTTTTTCTTTTTTAGTAATTTCTAGCCAGGTAGATGGTTACCGAAAGGTTCACTTTTAAGGAGAAAAGTGCAAAAACAAGATTAGTTTATTTTGTATGCTCGTATGTTCGTTGAACATCGAAGAAAACAAGAAAGCGGCCGCCTGCTCGAGCTCATCAAATTGGCTTTTATCCAGATGCACATATGATATGCTTTGCTCTTGAGCCGACCCTGGCTGGAAGTCGAGAGTATTTATTTTATTACGTACCTGTACCAAAACCTGAGAGTTAAGAACCTGACCTGCTCATCCCCAACTGAGTCGACCGGCAGCTACATAAAGCAATTTGCCACATTCTGGATATACCGAATCGATGCCTCCTTAGCACCAACGAGCTTGCCCGTACCAATCGACCGGACGGCTGACAAGAAATTCCCACACCTCTCGCGCAAGTAAGGCTTGAGACGCACAAACTTTACTCATAATACTGACTCCTCCTCCTGCACTTTGACAACACCTCCACTATTCGCGACTCCAGCGGGAAAACCGAGAATCAGCTGGAGTAGGTCGCTTTGCGCCCCTCCGCGTCTCTAGCAGCTTTCGCAGATACGTGTTGTCGGCGCGGTGGCTAACGATGTAAATTGACAAAAGTTCGAATATTCATTAATTATTGCCCGAGTGTTTGTTAGTGTGGTGAAGCCTCACTAGATTGTTTTCTTCCTTTACGTGTTTGAAAGCCCGCTTAATTAACAACACACGATCGCATGCTTCCCATTACTTGGATAGAGAGGAATCACGAAAAGCGGTTTTGAGTGCTTGCCTGTCTCGAATCACATTTAAAGTGACGACTACTTGCTAGCTGATAAGTGGTTTCTTTAAAGGGATGTAGAACTGCCGGCCGAGGGCGACAGACTCTGTGTTTCAATGGAAGGAACACAAGTGCTTCAGTCAAGTGAAAGTGAAGGTTCGATAGGTGCTTTTTCCGAGTTTTGTTGTGATCGATTAGCCGGCAGATTGAGCGCTCGGTGCTTTGGCTATTCTTCTTGCTGCTTCTCGCCAAAAAAAGCCCTTCGAGCACACCAAACGATTTGGGCAAATTTTGCGATTAACTGGTTTCGGAAAACCTGTCCGTTGCATACGATTAATGAGGGGGGGGAGGGGCGCTCTGCTTTCAAGATGTGGGGGACGCGTCTCGCAAAGTTAGAAGCTGTCACGACATTACGATTTATCGCGCCTCCAAAATTTATACGATGCCTCCGTTGCAACCAGCAGCAATATACGTACTACATTTTCTTTTAGGTTGTCCGGCCACGAAATATTATTTGGCCATCATTTACTCAATATCCCCGTTCAGGGTTCCAAATCAAGTGCGATGCAGGTATGGTCATGCGTGAATCTCCAATTTAGACTGTCTCTCCAGTTTGTCCGCGGTCGTCTCTGTGCTGCCGGCAAGAACCATTTGGTCGAGTTGAAGCGGTATCTCACTTTCGGTAAAATACTTTATTCTGTAGTACACCTAATAGCTAGACCGCTAAACTCAAATTTCAACCCAAAGAATATACCTAATATAGCTCTAGTGCGACATGGTTCGATCCACGGCACTGGTTGCCGTTTTGTTTTGCTTTTCGAGATGATTTAGCGGCTACAGACTAACCGACCTACACAATTCGTGCGTACACGGCTCCTGAGATTGGTTGGCCCTATTAAGTTGCCGATATAAAACCGGCAATCATGGCAAGCAGAAAGCTTTGCGGAAAGGCCTTGTCCTGCTAGTCTTTACCTGCAACAGCCTATAAGAGTGGCTAGCAGAATCCGCGCGCTAGCCGGCCAAACCTTCCCTGATATTTCAGTGGATCTGCACTTAACGAACTTTGAGAAGCAATGCTGTAGAAAGCTATTAGCGTCCTCGCCCCATACAAGCAATGAAAGTTTTTCATAAAGAGGTACGGCTCTTCTATGTTACTCTCGTCAGAACTGGTGCCCTCACGAACAACCGATCTGGAGTGCCAATCCCTATAAGAGAAGTCTTATCGCACTGTACTTTCAACTTCCCTGGTGTTTATCCGCAAACGAAAAAATGTAGTGGAAAACATGAATATTCGCAACTCCATCGACCTAAAAGAGGCGCTGTCTCGGTCAAAGTGGCGGACGAAAGGTGGTTGGCTTCATAGTTCGGTATATAAAATCTTTCGATTTCTAGTCATTTCAGCGCACTATCAAGATACAAAGTAAAAAAGCGCTTTCTTAACACTCAAGACTTTTTTTTTTTGTCGGCGCAAGAAAGTGACGCGGTGGCAGCATGAGAACAGTGTAGCATGCGTGAGCCTTGGACTGCAAGCCCATCATGACGCCGTCGTGACAGTATTTTAGAACACCTTTAATGGCACCCGGATTGGATAATGTTTTAAATGTGGAGGTCCTTGGTATTAATTTCTTTATTATAAGTAATCAACTCAAACGTCGCGTTAGTACACGAACGAACCGAAACTCCTGCTGTGTGGACAACTACGAAAAGGTATTAAAGCTGCATTTATAAGAAGTTGATGATCGGGACGTGAGCCTTGCACGGTGCAAACATGTCAGCGCTTCAAAAATATAGAAATCCGTGAACACCTGTTTCTCCTGCTCCTCTCCCTTCTGCTCGTTTCCGAAGATCCACGTGTTCACGGGGTCATGCCTCATTCATGACCATTGTGTTTGTGATAGTTCTATTGTCCAAGTTTATGCTTCAGATTAACTCAGGTTATAATTTTCAGTGGGGTGAATGCCAAATTGTTAATAATAAAATGATAAGAATAATGCGGATTTCATTCGATGAAATTGATTAACAAAAACCTTCGGGCAAACAAAAGCAACGGCAAACGTACGAAACACATTCAGTAATTACTCTTATAACAACAACCAAATGTTTTCAACCGCAGTGAATAAAACAAAACAAATCCAACGTAAGCACTTTACTGTCGAATACAGGGTGTCAGTGCAAAGAAATTCAAAGCAAATTAATTAAACTTGGAAAACAAAGGACAAAAAGATAAAGCCACTTCATCATATATCATTCTCAAAATACCAGTTTCTGAACCGTTTCTTTTCGTTTTATTCGTAAAGAATAATCAAACTAAGTCATCTGGTAGTTTATTAGAAAAAACAAGAACAAAAAATTGTGGTGTTGTTTCTTAAGTTTTTAAATGTTTTGGGTACAACACATCTTTCAGTGTGTCTCAGGTTTCTCTTTCTAACCGTCGCTTTTAAGATTTTATTATAATAATAACGCGTTAATTAGACGTATTCATACAGCTTCTGAAAAGTCAGTATGCCTAAAGCATGTCATTTTTTATTAATTTTTAAATCGTCCAACAACGTTGCGTAAGCAATGTTCAAATCAAATCAAATCAAATTTATTTCACAGGAGTAAACAAATACATAAGCAAGTCTGCCTTAGTCTAGGACGACTTGTGTGGCAGACCCTGGCAGCGATGACAATTCCTCGAACATTAACAATTCAAAGCAAGGAGCGAGGGTTATCAATAGTGCCTAGGTTATTTTGTTTTATCATTGTAGAAGTTTTCCGATATTTATTTTTGTTTAAGTTTATACTTTGCTATAAAATGTACTCGGGTAGAATATTAAACATCTTAGGAACATAAAATTATCAAAAACTTTTCCTATAATGGCACTAAATTGGTGGTATTCGTTATAGCGTATAGAATTTCTAAAGGTACGTGGAGCAGTTCTCTTTGTTCCAAATTCACTGGACCATAAGTGCCGAAGCACAGCCGTTTGTAAAAATAGAGTAAAAACAAGGCAATTTAAGTAAGCAAAAGCAAGCTTTCACTGGGACAAGATACCAAGCCCTAAGATACACTTATAAACGATACCTTTAAAATACCGCCGATTCTGGCATACAACCTACGTGAGCAGTTAAAAAACAAGAGCAACGCCGTATCTAAGGACGGTATATGACAGGGTATGCATAAATCTGTTAGAGTGCAGCTGTTAGGCGTCCGTTTCCGAGTTTCGCGGGGTCGGCGAAACCGCTCTAAATTTAGCAGGAAAATTGACATCACGTGACCTCAACGTCAATTCCATTCCCCGCTAAATTTAGCGGGGAAATCCAGCTTCCCCGCTAGGTTTAGCGGACAAATTGACGTCACCTTAATCCTCTACACAAATTCAATTCCCCGCTAAGTTTAGCGGGGAAATGAATTGGTGTTGAGTCACGTGACCTCGATGTTCCCGCTAAATCAAGCCGAGAAACGGAATTTGTCCATGGGTGACGTGATGCGAAGTCATTTGACTTCATTTCCCCCTAAATTTAGCGGGGAAACTGAATTGGAGGAGGAGGTTAGAGGAGGAATGGAGGAGGAGGGCATAGCCTCCCCTCTGTACCCTTCCCTCCCCCTCCTCCTCCTCAAGAGCTGCGCTCTAATTTCGCTTTACAGAGATTTGTTTAAAGTCTTTCAATTTTTCAAGTGGCAAATCGTAGAAACACTAAGATTTTAAATCTGACATGGCACACATCTGAGGTGCTTCAAAACAGAGGAGAGATGCGTATTCTAACTTAATTTAGAGCAAAAACCAGGCACAAATACTTAAAGGGGCGGTGCAACGATTTTCAGACTTTGACGAATTAACTTAGAAAATTAATCTGTGTCACCCATGGAACGAAGAACAGAAAACCGTATTTTCTTGCGATGGGTGTTTTTATGTAGAAACCTTGAAACAAATCTATCGTCAAAGTGCCTCTCAACTCTTTACGTCGCCTTTCGATTGGCGTACTCTGGGGGATCACGTGGTTTCCCCTTAAGTTTCCTCTTTAGAGACCCGAGCCGCTTCCTCCGCGATTATCGACTTTTAAAGGATTAGCATCGTCGAAGGTCGCGGCGACCGATCGTCACAAAGACATTTCGCCACGGGGGTGACGGTGAGTGTAGCAGCGGAGGGGGCAGGTTGTGTTCACTTCTGCGCATCCCCCAGAGTACGTCACACATCAATTCCGTTAACCACTACAAGTGGCTGCAGATCGGCAAATATTTCGTTTTCTTTTTTGCAATTACACACCGGAATAGCAGTTGTTTTGGGGCAAGGTGACGCGCTTTTGGTCACTTGTTCTTGGATAAATAATATAAAAAATGCAAATTGCCAATTCTTTCAAATCTAAAATCGCTGCACTACCGCTTATACCGAAGGAACGTACTGAACTGGGCTACGCAACATATCCCCTAATGGGAGTTATGCAAAATCAAACAAAAAAAAGACGAATGATTTTTTTCTAAGGACTGCGAAAACATGAGTTTAGTTTTAGCGGCGTTCACATTTACATTCTTGTTTTGGAACAAGCCCATGGAAGAAGTGGCGTTTACTTACAAGATATGTGCAGCATAATCTATATCGGTGTAACAAGGAAAAAGGCAGTGTGATTCACATACTGTAATATATTACACGCCAAAAACTTTAGAAAGATAATTCACGTTCAGGTTAAAAAGAAGAGGAGATAAGACGGAAGCTTGTGTGACTTCTGTCATAATAGTTACCTTCGTACAAGTAAAACCTCCAAAACTTCACGACACCTGCAAAATAAAATTTATATTTTTTTCAGCAAAACTGCAAAAGGTTGTTTTTTGTTGTTTTTTTAATCCCATTCGATAACGTTTTTGGAGTAAAATTTCATGATTCACCGAATCCAACGCTTTCGCTACATCAAGCAAAAGCGCCCATAAACGAAAGTGGTTATCAAAAGATGAATGAAAAAATAAGCAAATTCATCTAGTAACGACATACATCTCCTGGAAATAAAGCCTTACTGAGATGAATAGATTATACTCTGTAAACCAGAAAACCTACAAACATGTAAAACTAAAGCATTTTTTTTTACGATTTGGGGAATACATTTAACGGCCGATACGAGAAAACTGATTACACGGGCCACTTTTATAGATCGGTATTAAAAATGCAGTTTTTGGATCCTCAGGCATAATTCTGTATTCGAATTATTGCCTTTATCAGACATAAAAGCACATCTTCGAGTGACTCCAAAGGATCACAGAGGTCGATCAGTGATATGCCATCTATTCCCGGAGACCTAATTCGTTTGAAACCGAATACAATGGTACGTAACTCAACACGCGAGAGCGTACGTAGAAAAAGCCGAAGACGCATCATTTCCACTCCTGTTACCGGCATTGTTCGCTCTGTCCTCAGGTAATCGCTTGTAAAAGTAACAGTTTAAAGAATCTGCGGTCTATTCAAAGCTGGGACCGAACAGTTCATGGACGCTGATTTTTACTGCTGTTGCGAACGTCATCTATTATTAACCAAGCTTCTTTTGAGTAGAAAAAAGCTTTACATATTTTATCCGAGTGGTGGCTTCTTTTCGCAGAGTGGTTTAGCGCGTTTATTTCATTTCCTCAAGCCTTAAATTCCGTTCGCAGCTTCCCATCCTTAGGCGACAGTCCACAACGCTGCCACAAAAGTTCCTTTTATGTATACTCCACCAAGATAACGTCGTTAAGCCATATCTGTTCAGGCCTACATTTTTTTAGCCTTAATAGTTATAATACTCGATCGCCTAAATGAATTCAAATTTGATTCAAGATAAGGATAAATTCTGAAGGGCTTATTTCACCCATAAATGACATCCTATTATAAGAAGAAACGAAGTGGTTGAAAGTAGCCCGATGCATAATATCCATGACGACTGACTCTACCTTCAGTGACTGCCGCAGATTTAATGCGAAAACTGAGTACAAACAAATTTCTGATCTAGTTTATGATTGATTAAAAACGACAACCAAATTATTCGAAATTCTTACATTATTATGATCGGTACACGATGTGGTTAATTGTCAAACTATATAAATAGCGGTCACTGCGCGCTGTCTTTTCTTAATAAATAATTTTCTTAATGATGTCTGTGCGCATAGCTATTTAACAGCTCGCACAAATGGCAGCGGTATGGATTGGCCTGGAACGTCTTGATGTCAATGCAAGAAAAGTTTCAGGGCTAGAGTAACCGATTTATGATAATTTCTAAAACAGATCGGTTTTGTTTTGCTACTGTTTAGATAAAATAACATTGTTGGAAAACTAGTGTGTATGCCGATATCTGTTTGTAATATCTGCACGGAATTTTGATATGTCTCAGGGCCAGTGCTATCTTATTGTTGTCCAAAATGTCATGAATGCAGTTGATATAGCCCTAAAATAATGTTTTTCTGCTTCTCGGTCGTCGGAAACTGTACTGGTCGTCACCGAATAAGGACAGTTTTTTACAGAAGCCATTAATTAGTATTTGTACCTACTTTTCCATGACATGTGCGTTAACAGGTAACATATAAATATTGACCTGTAGCTCCCGAATTTAATTTTCCTTCCACTTATGTATGGCGGGACTAGATACCGTGACTTTTAGTTCGTTTGGAACTTTTCCCGAGGTAAAAGACTCATTACTTATTTTCAACAATACATATTTCAGCGTACCGTTTGTTATACGGTAAATTTCGCACGGATATTTTGTCTGTTCCTGTAGATTTAGTTACAGGCATTGAATGTAAAATAATTGTTAAACTGCCTTCAGTCATTCGGGGCATATATGCCCAATTTTCGCCGCTGGACCATTTGGCTGACCCTCGTGTTTGTACTGGCTTGATGTTCTGTCCTAACTATTCTTCGTTAGCCGCCAGATAGTGAGGGTATGGCGTTTTGCCCAAACACAGGAGGCAACCTTAACCAATATGTGTTCTTATATCTATATTTTGTTTTCTAATTCGGAATTTTCTTTTTGAAAAGCAAAAGCTGTAAGGAATGTTAAATACATATAATTTACGGTGGTTTGTTCCGGACGAGCATCGTATCGGCCCTGCGTTCACATATTCCTTACTGCCTGATGCACGTTCAAGACCCCAGATTAGCCGTGGTACTGCACTGGCGGGGTTCCTTATTTACAGTACAAACCAGTGTCATCACGTTGCAAAGGCAAACCAAACTCACAAGACACAGACATATCTGTCTTGTGTTTTACTACCCAACATTTCTTAGAAAATGGCAAGTACAATTTATGTAGCACATACGACGTGAACAGCTATTCAAGAGGATGTCCTCTCGATTTCACATTGATTGCATTTGTGTTTAGTGCAGTGATGAACTTATATTATCCTTCGAAAGCACCTTTTTGTATTTCTCATTTGATTAAGGGGTCGCGTCGGCAGTGCCCTCTACCGGTCTCAAACAAAATATCTATTAAAAAAAAACTCTTTTTTTCGTGTTTCTTTTTTTTAGTTCACAGGGCGATACGTTAGTGGGTTGTCACTTTTTTTCCATTTTCAATTTTTATTTTTGTTGTAGCATCGCTGGATCGTCATTATTCTAGTGATCTTGATAAACAAGAAACTGAAGCAATTATGTTTATGAGGAGTCTAAGACCAAGCATTCAAAGCAGGCGGCCGCAACGAAGCTTCTCAGTAATGCCTCTAGGTTTTTGCGACGCGGCGTCCATTTCGTTGGAGTCGCAATAACAGAAATCCGTGCGAAGTAGCTAGAAGCACGGAGTGCATCGTATAGAAGATCAAATCGGGCATCAGAGGTTCTGGCAGCGCGAGGTCGGTCTGCCATAGTGCGACGACATCGTTCAAGCTGTAGATGAGAAATCCAGCCATTGCAGTACGATTGCCACCCTGGCGGTCTTCAATGTGCATCACGCAGTAGTGATACACGATCGCACGCCGGTACGATGCTCATCCAGATCGAAACGTGCAGGGGTGGAGATCGAAACCAGGATTCGTGCTTTCAGCGAGCCTGGTATGTACGCGCACTCGTACCGTGAAAGCGTCGTTCGAGACAACATGCATGCTCGCGCTTGTGGCATCCCCTTCGCTCGCACTATCACAATGGTGTCCGCCATATGCGTTGCGTCTCAGGAAGGGTGTGACTGCACGGTGTTGCAAAGAAGCTAAACACGGCACATCGCTCCCCGTGCAGGTTTTATTGTCTCCTAGTAAGGGGTTGTAGGCGTTGAGTAAGTTGAACAAGGCTGTTCGAATGGATCTATGGCGCCTAACATATATGCAGCGAATGGCCAATGCTCATTTCATAAGCCTGAGTTCCCAGGACCATGGCGTTTTGATATCTTCGCCTATATTCGCAGAAAAAAAAAGCCGATAAGAAGTTGCGCACAAACGCCCGTGGGCAAGCGAACTCCGAGTGAACGGGTGTCCGAGACGGCCGGGTGAAACTCGCTCAGCGTCCAACGCTCCGAAACGCGGCACAGGAATCAGAGTCCAACGCGGCAATGTGCCGCGGTCGACCGACCCGCACGCGGGCGCGATAAAGTGCCCAAATCAAGTCCAGGCTTCCCAAAGGAACGAGAAGGAATTGGCGTCATTGACGGTGAATCGCCACCAACGATGCCTGATTGCGCCTAACTTCTCTAGATGAGCGCCGCGGGTCGGACTCATTGGTACCAATTAGCAATCATCAGCGATATTAGGGAAACCCGGAACGCGGCACTCTGGTGACGATGGGCACCTCGGGCATGTACGCCCAGCTCCTCCTCCTCCGCGGTTTTTGGACCGCCGCCGACAAGAGACGCTGGAAAGATGCCCGCTTACCTGAACGGGGTGGGGTGGCTTCGGGTGTACCGGTGCTCGGGTTTACGCCGACGGTGACTCGGAACGCTTTCACAAACGGGCCGAACCTTTTGGGGACTGTTCCTACGGGCTCCGGCGGAGGAACCGTCGGGGCCTTTTCCCTTCGCCGCTTCGCTCCCTCTCTCGCCTTGATTCAATTGAGGGGGTGAAGGTTTTTTCACCCACATTTGGCTCGTCACGGTCTCTGGGGGACCCACGTGAGGACGGGGCTGCTTTAACGAGCCAAGCCCCGCCTACCAGGACCGCGCGTCCGTTCCCGGGGTGCGGGGATGGACCAATAGCGCGTCGAGGAGGGCTTCGCCCTCCTCTCCCGCCGGGGACGGGCACGGGGTCCAAGGCCCGCGGACTGGAAGGCCGTCTCCGTGGGACCGTCCCGTTACGGCCGTCCCGTTACGGAGGATCTGCGTCGAGGGGGAACTGTCGCCGGGGGTACGGGTGCCCGGGGTGACGCCCCATGAGAGCGGAGATAACGTGGACCCTCTCTGTCCACGCTCGAACTTGGGGCTCGCGTTGGGTAAGCTTGGTGCAAAGCGAGGTCCAAGCCTCCAAACAACAAGTAGCGCTTGACGTCACCAAGCGCTACTTGTTGTTTGGAGGCTCTGTCTTGTCGTGTCTCGCGTATTTTATTCGTTATTTTGGGGCTGTCACAATATCAACAGCCCTGACAGCGTTAAAGGCTCGCACCTTTCTTTATTCGGTCGATTTTTTTCAACCATTTTTGTAGATTAACTTATCGAGTGAATTAGGACGAAACTAAGGCCGTGGTCATTTTGCTAATACATCATACAAAAGACAGCCTACATACACTATCCTGTGTTCTTTGTCACATTGGTCATACAAGAACTGTCTGTAGATACGCTGGAAGCATGTATAAAGCAAGCATACTTCGAACATGGATGTACAAGCCGTGGGAGTACGGCATAGTGGGTTGTGAGTAGCGTCTAAGAAGGACGAGGATATGTCTAAACGCTGAATGATTGATTCGGTAATTTATTAAGCTTTAGGACATGGCCTCGTACTCAAGGCTTGCGCTCTGGTACGATGAAGGGAAGGGAACAGTAGATACAGTGGCCAGGAGGGAGATTAAGCAGAATCCACAGACTTGGACAAAATCGTGAAGCTTCGCTTTCCGAATTTACTCGCAAGGCAAATATAACATGGCCTTCTGGTCCTGTACAGGGGCCTCATGATGACTTCATTCAACCAGCGTCGTTGGTCTCTGGCCCTATGCTGCATGGCGAGACCAAGCGGGATTAAGAGACCGGGACAACGCCGTCTGTTGCGATTGGTTCTGCGGCACGGTCCCAGCAGACCAATCGGTCCCTTGGCTCCGCTTGGTCCCGCCGAGTAGCATGGGGCACCTGGTCGACAAGGGAGCCAACCAAGGGCCTCTGTAGAGGACGGAAATCCTGGTAGACCCAAATCATCTCGGAGCTCCTCGTGCTAACTTTGGCGGGAAAAAAGTCGCATCAACAAAAGGACACGCACGGATACATACACCGTCTTTAATACAGCTCGTTTGGGAAGTGTCAGAGACAGCCTGTGCATGCACGTTTGATATGCCGTCTTTCTCCCTCTGTGTCTAAGGTTAGGCTTTGTTTAGGATCCACCAGCTCGCCTGGGCACGTGCTCTCTTGTCGCCTAAAGGCGCAGATACGTATATTCGGTGACACGCACACTTGTTCGTAACGCATTACTTGCAAGTAGTGTTAAAACTTCGTTAACGGACACGGACGCCGAATGAATAAGAGAAAAAGGCTTAATGTGCGTCAGGCACGTATGCCTGCCAAAAGAACGAGTGGTATAATACGGCAAATGGTGGCACGGTCTTCGCGCGATTTCTTTGTCTTTTTCTGAGATGGTCCAAGTACTAGTTACTTCTCTCGGTGACGCAGTAACGACCGAGGTATATTTTAAGAGAAAGAAAGAGTTACGTATTTTCGTTATTCATTAGTTAACGAGTAACAGTATTTAGCTATTTCTGGAGGAGAACGTGTACTACACAAGTACCCAACGTAGTTTTTACCCCAGCTTACACCTGTAATTTGCACAACGAAAAAATGCTAGATAGACCAACAAAATGCGCATAAGGTATGTCAGTGTAGCCACACTTATTCCTGAACCAACGCGTTAAAATCCAAGCAATTATTAACAACAATTATTGAAAGCGGCTGCTGCTTCGATCAAGATTCCTTCGTCCATCTTCGTGTCAAAAAGATCGCTAGACAAAACCCTTGGATCACCAGAAGTATTACGCAGCATACACACCAGATAAAACGGCGAAGAAAACTTCTTTTGTTTGAATAAACCGCCCGGTCAGCGCGCTGAAATGAGAGCACTGTCCCAGCAACTAAAAGTGGATGTAATATACACTTAAAAAACTTGCATTAATGTTACTCTCCCCAATTTCCTAAAATTATCCCCCAATAAATTTTAAAGAAACATGCCCCTGCAAGAAAAAAGGCCTTTCTAGTTTTGCTGTTGACGAAGAAATCGACATTGATTTAAGAAAAATTTGCATATTGTTTAAGGGTTACCTCCAGTCTGTTTTCATGCATGATAATAGGATAATTCCACATTATCAAATATACACATTACAGATTGCAGAGATTGGGGATATTCGAATTTATCAAAAGGGACATTTTCGATTTGCTTCTAAACTAAGATGTAAAAACGTCGGTGGTGCTGATGGAGTCCCAAACATATGCTTTAAAAAATACGCAAAATGGTATTATCTTACTTAACCGGTATATATAAGACATCACCATATTGTGGGAGTCTTCCACGTGACTGAAAGTCGGGAAAGATACTTTCGATACATTATTTGGGAGAAAGAACATATATACAAAATCATAATCCAATCTGGCTGACTAGTATCTGTTGTAAAATCCTTGATCTCGTCATTGCCAAACACTTAAAAACTTTTGTTGAGGAAAATAGCCTCCTACCCTATTAAAAAATTTCATTTGTATGAGAAATTTTTGTGTTCAATAAACACAGATGAATCATGCAAGATGTATAAGAACATATAAGAAAAATGTAAGAACCATATAAGAACTATATAAGATATAAGAACATACAAGAACCATATAAGAAACGTGCAAGAAGTTTCTTATAACTTTCTTATGTGGTTCTTATATGCTTATATATTATAGTTCTTATGTGGTTCCTATTTGTTCTTATATATCTTGTATGATTCATATCTGTTCATTGGACACAAGAAATTTATCATACAAATGGCTCTTATACTAGGGTAGGAACTTATCAGTATGGCTTTAGGCGAGGTTGCTCAACAGTCACAAAACTTATAAAAGTATCCCGCAATCTAAGTTCATCCGTCGACAAAGGCGGACAGATAATGTAGTAGTGTTCTTAGATGTTTCAAAAGCATTTTATTGTGTTTCTCAACCAAAGCTACTTCATAAATTCCAGTATATTCTTACAAATTATAAAATTCTGACCTCTCTTGTAGCTTATCTCGTTGGTAGAGAGCACTTCGGGCAGCTGAATAGTGCAATGTCAAACAACGTATCCGTTATATCAGAAGTGCCCCAGGCGCCTGTTCTTGGGCCGCTGCCATTCATCCTATTCGCCATTTTTACTTTGGCAACAAACTCAGTGGCGCCATCTATTCGGTAGCCCTGGCCACACTTCCAGTCTGGGTATATTTTCTAAATTCTTAAAGATCATTCATTCACCATAAGAGTAAATTATCTGTAAAAGTGGCAAGAGCCACCATTTTCCAAAATATCGCGTAGCTTTATTCTCGCAAAAACTGCGAAACCCGCCGTCTAGTTGCGAACCGGAAGTGCTTGAGGGCTATTTGCACACTGGCGCCACCAGGTTTGAACTCACGCGAGAAAAAGCGAATATATTAGTGACATGAGTCCGAGGATTTCAAGCTGGTGTCCAAATTAAGCATAATGCCGATGATACAATTATATATTCAAAAATACAGGGATTCTATGATCCGAAGAAATAAAATAAGCATTTACAAAAATTGACACGCTGGTGTGACGAATAGCAAATAAAAATAAACAAAAGCAAAGCTGCATACATGAACACAATGCGAAAAATAATAGCAGCACAGTTCACCTATAGTGCTGGACAATGCCTTTAACATCTGTGCTGGAGTACAAACACCTAGACGTTCTTTTGAAATTTTGAAATTGAATCTGTGCTGGAACGTGCACGTAGAAAGTATTTCCAAGAAAACGCTAAAATCTTTAAATACTTAGAAGGAAGATAAAATTTGCGAGTCAAGAGCTCAAATTAGCTGCGCATAAGTCACTGATGTTACCAAAAATTGATATGCAAGCCCCGTTTAGGAACCATCCGCGCAACAAAATATTTACAAAATAGAACGCATAAAAAGTAAAACTGTCACATTTTTTTTAACCGCTATCGATGCAGACTGTCTCCCTACTCAAGTCCGAATCGCTACCGACACCTACCCCATAGTACCAGAATGATTTGACTCAAATTAAACTTTTTTTTAGTTACTGCATGGTCACTACTTTATTGATATTCATAAATACGTTGCATGTGCAAACTTTAATAACGCAACTAGCACGAAGCCTATACAAATGTATTGTGCCTCATCGCTTCATTACGAATTCTATAAACTCTTTTTATGTATTCACGAATAGAACTGCCTTTCTACGCAAGCTGTCAACAGTAAAAATGAGCCTGGTTTTCTTGATAAAAATGTGTAATACTGAAATGTTGCTTGTACTTTTAAAATTCCTACCAACCTGTTTTATCCTGGGTGGGAGTATGTTAAAATAAAACAACTAAATAAAAAGACGAGGCATTCAGAGTAACGAGAAAATAACGCGTTACTTTTAAGCTGACATAAAGCGTTTCTTTCGAATCGCAGTAACGAGTAACGCAGTTAGTGACTATTTGAGTGAGGAACGAGTAACGGTATTTAGATACTTTCTTTCACTAACGTGTACATGTCTCGTGAAAGGTTAAGAGCGCTGGACAAGCTTCTGCCGCAAATCCTTCACTCTTTCGACTTTAGCAAAGTGAACGCTTTGCTAAAGTCTAAAGAGAGGCGAGTTCCCCTTTCCTTCTGTTCAGCGTTTAGTCTGCGAAAGTGGAAAGATGGTGGGAACAGCTTGTGCTGCACCCTTAACCTACCACCGGCTATAGTTTATTCTCCCCGCCTTTAAATGGAAAATCAAAGGAAAAGAAAGAGTAGCGAAACTTTTTCCTCGTCGCGAAAACAAAAATAAAAACTACAACCGTTGGTTTACCTCAACGTCTAAAGAGAACCTCCCTATCTCATTTGTTTTTTGCCTGTCTTATTTGAAAACGAAATTGGCTCGAACATTTTTTATGCCCGATATTTAGCCGAAAATGCGTTCTCTAAAAACATCCTCGGCGTGTTTACCGCGTAAGGGAGCTGAGATAAAGGCGTCGTGCCTGACAAAGCTTCTGCCCCCAAAAGTTTAGCAGCTCGAGATAGTTACATTAATAAAAAACAATTCTACAAAGCATTACGCAATTCAAAAAACAAGTCAAAGCAACAAGGAAGGCAAACAACACTATAATCATTTGGTAAACAATACTATAAATAAACATCAGTAAATGTTAGTCGTGTTACAACTAAAAACAAGGCAAAATAACGCTAGAATACTATCATGTATCTCCGACATGTCAGCTGCAACTACTAAATTCAAATGTGATTACAATGGGAACATATATCTTTGAAATTGGCTATATGCCGTGACTATGTTCTTGGTGCAATACACTATCCAGATAAAAAGGCGATTGCACTCCCAACCAGGAATCTTCTCCATTAGAATTTAAAACTAGAAAACGTTTTATTAATATTCATATTTAAATCCATTCTATTTATGGTTTTAGTTGTTTGAAAAGTTAACGCTTGTCGGCCATAGTTGGTTCTTATGGCCGGCATTCTTCGCTTTGGGTTTCTAATCGGGCAGACAGTCAGGCTGCCTGTTGGTGTGGTGTAGCCTATTCATATGCATCTACTGTAAAAGTCTGAAGTAGTATAATTGGTCTACCTCGAGCATATTATATTTGATGATGAGTGTATGTGTTCCTAAATTTCTGCTATACCCTTTATAAATTTCACACTTTCTTAATGCAAAAGCATAAGTTTGTTATACGTCGCAGCTGTGATCGTTCCTCAGACCAAAAATACAATAACAGATTTTATAGTAAAATAATAAACAATATAATGTGTGTTTTATTCAAGTGGCTGTAAAATTTTGTGTCCCTACAAATACTTCTTGTTATCTGGGATAAATCAGCCTTTAGCTTGTTGACATGGCAACTCCGTGAAAGGTCCTCAGCAAACCATACACTCAAAATGTTCTGTTCTGCCACTTGCTCTAACAACATGCCTTCGAATGTTGTATCAATAAAGCCGTAGTCTTGCTATATTTACTGGTTCAAAATTATATACTTAATTTTACTTGTTTATAAAAGTATACAATTTATTTGTAACCATTTTATAATTTCCAAAGATATTAATTAACCAACTTTTCTACGCACTTTTACGTCACACTAGCAAAAACTATATTTGTGTCGTCTGCGTACATTATTAATTTCAGGGGAACCTGGTATAGCTGTAATATCATTAACGTGCACGAACAATAATAGAGACCCTAGAATGGAGCTTTGAGGAACGCCATGTCGTATTTCACTTCAATAGATGAATGGTCAATTATAGATCCATATTGATAACGATCTCACGGATATGCTTTTATTAGTCTTAGTGATACTCCTGCTACACAGTAAATTTCAAGCATTTTCAATAAAATATCATGTTGCACAGTATCAAACGCTTTTATGAAGTCAAGAAATAATCCTAAAGTCAACAATTTGTTCTCAATATTTCCAACAATTCTATGCTTGATGTAAATTAGTGCTTGTTCTGCAGGCTTCTACTTGTGAAAACCATACTGAACCTGCGTTATTATTTGATTCTTCTGAAGAAAACAATCTTGCAAGCCTGTGTTTATTAAGGCACTAAAATCTTTAAAATTACAAGGAGCACCGAAATCGTCCTACCATTATTTGTCTCTCCGCCTCTCTTATTCACAGGGGCTATTTTGGCTCTTTTAGTTCAACTCACCAGACTCAAGCATCATTTTATGAAGGGAACAAGATAGGACTTATAATACCCACGGCCTGATTTTATAGGTAAAAATGTTATTTCATCATTACCAGCGAAGACATCATTTCTTAAGTTTCTAATAATATTTTCAATTTCATTTGGCCTGGTTGGAGTAAACATGATGAACTACAGCAGTTCTATTATGGGTACACAGTTATCTGCGTTTACATTTCCTCCCCTGTGCGTGCTTATACTAATGAAATGCCGATTAATTTCGTCTGCCAGTTATTTTCCAGATACATTTATATTATTTATTAAGATTGTCTTCATACTACAGCGAGGTTGCCTTCTATAGGTTAAGTTGTTTATGGTGTCCCATACCTTTCTGCTCTAACTGAAAACATACAGAAACTTATTTTGATAATAATCACACTTCGCCTTCTTCAGACCGAAGTTCAATTTGTTTCTAAACCTTCTTGAATTGAGCTAGACGAACAAGGATCCCAACTTGTGATGAAAGCATAATACTTACAAGTGTTTTGTTTTTTACTTTGTTATACAGGTCGCTAGGTACCAAATGTTTTCTTACTTTTTATTGTATATTTCGCAAAGGAAACGCTGCATAAAATTAAAATTGAACTTTGTTTAAATTTTATCTCAAAGATTTATATGCACGGATGTGTCACGCCTTCGTAGACGTCATCCCTACTTGTTCTATAAGAGTAGCCCAAATCCTGTAGGATGTCATCGTTTATTGGGCCGTGCCAAAGCGTTTGTTTGTCATTTTTGTGTTCCTAATTAAACAAGACCCAAAGCAGAAGATGGGAAGATGGTCACTAAGGTCGTATATTATGGCGTAAGCTGTAATATGATTACTATCTAGGTTTGTGATGCAGATGTCAAGAGATGTAGCAGTGTCTTTAGTCACCCTAATTGGCGGTGTTATTATCTCGTTACAGGCATACTGAGAGATGATGTCGCGTAATTCTCTTGCATAACGGTCAACGTGAAAGCTCATGTATGTTTATATCCTCGAGAGTAATAAATGACTAATACGACGATCCGAGTATGCATATTGCATTTTCAAGAAATTGATTGAATTCATGCACATTGCCAGAGCGTGGTCTGTACAACGCAGAACTACAGTCTTCGATGTTCTAACAAATAAGCTTTCAAGGCGTTTGCCCGTTCTTTTGAGGTCATCAATAACCTGATGCTGCAACTTATTCTCAAAATAAATGGCTGCACCACCACCAAACTTTTTTTTTTTTGCTCAGAAGTTTGCATTTATAACACTGCCTTCTCAGTTGCGTGTCCTCTTTGATAACCAGGTTTCAGTAAGCTCAACAACTTTCGATTCTACACTCAATGAGTGTAAACATATTTCAAGATCATCTACCATGTTTTTATGCCTCTTAGTGTTTAAATGTATAAATAATAACTGTCCTACGCCTTTTCTATATTTTTATTGAATCCTGGCAGTCGTAATAGTTGCAATCATATTTAATGTCTTCCATCACAAAAGTTTCGCGTGCACTCCTTTGGCTTAGCCATCTTGTTTAGTTTCTTATTTTTTAACATCAGCTGTCATTTGCACCGTACTCTTCTTTGTATGTGCAGAAATCTATAATTATTTTATACCTATGATAGTTTAAGTAATCTGTAACAAGTAACCCCATCAGCCTTCATGGGAACTATAGTCGGTGACAGGTCAGAACGAAGTGGAAGCCCCTCCACCCCTTCTACTTGGTAGAGCGAAGGCTGAAGAGAAGCGATCTCCTCCCACCGTTCGTTCCGCTGAAGTGGAAAGGGCTGGGAGGAGCTTCCACTTCGTTCTTGACCTGCCACCGACTATAGATCTATTGCCGCCTTCTGCCGCGGTTTTTAATCAAGCAGAAATATTTTTCTGTTCGTAAATTTCTCAATGCCAAAACGACACGTTGTTATTTTTTTTATTTTACATGTTTCTCTAGCCCCGACCACTTTACCCATCGCGCATGTAGCCTAGCTTGAGTCTTGACAATGCCGAAGTGACCATTGTAGAGAAATCTCAAGACTTCAGATCAACAGCCGACTGGCGTCACTACTTTGTAGAGCGCAGCTCTTAGGCGCCGTTTCCAGCTTGAGCGGCGTCGCCGTCGGCGTAACCACCCCAGGTCATTTGGCCCCCCAGGCCCCAGGTCACGTGGACCCCGAGGTCACGTGACCCCCCAAGGTCACGTGGCCCCTGAGGTCACGTGACCCCCCCCCCGAGGTCACGTGACTCCCGAGGTCACGTGACCCCCAGGGGTCACGTGTCCGGCCCCCAGGTCGCGTGACCCCCGAGGTCACGTCGACAACCCCCCCCCCCCCCGAGGTCACGTGACCCCCCCCCGTGCCTTCCCTCCTCTCAAGAGCTGCGCTCTAATTCGGCGTTACAGGGAGTTGTAAACGGCTTTCATTTTTCGGCATAGAAAAGTAGACCATCCTCGGCAGTGATTTGACGTGAAAATGTATATGAGGTCTTCACGTCATTGTTGAGGTCTCGTTAACTGCACCAAGTTCTCTGCGAATACTTTCTAGGGATTTGGCAGATTGGATCAGTTTTTTGGTGGTCGATAAACCACTGAAGACAAGTACATTTGTTTTAAAGTATAGACCTGATGTGTCGGACGTACGTTTCTACGCCTCTTTCTAGGTCTAAAGATATGTCTGCTTGAGAGGCGCTCTTGATGCGATGAATGCGGTAAAGAGTTCTTTTCCTGAGACATATGTGATGTGGTAGCTGTACTTCATCATAAGCGTTCATAACTGTTTCGGCTTAGTGTGAGGTCATCAAGAGCCTTGTACGAAGAAAAGATAACGAAGAGGGTTGTACTCAGTATTGAGCGTGAAGGACATGCCGACCAAGATAATTCCTAAACATCTCACAAACCCAGATGAGCATTAAACTCTCTTTTTAACCTTTTTCTTTACTCTGAGGGCGTACACAATTGCTGTAAATTGGTGCACTCAGCTTTTCCTGAGTACAGCACCGAGGCCGTAGCAAGATGAATCGGCAGTTAGTGTGGTTTCTTCTCCAAGGTCGTGTACCCCAAGGATTCATTGCAACGACAGAATTGCCTTCCACTTTTCGTACTCATCCTTTTGTGTATATTATACAAACTGGTCTTGCATTGGCTGGAATCACAGAATTTTGGCTGTGCGTGCAGTGAAGCTGCAAAGTCTTCACAGACTCACTTTTCTGTTTGATGTGGGCATTCAACCGAGCTTGCTCAAAAGCGCCACTTTTCCGTGGCAATATTTAATTTACTCATAACGATGTTGAAGTTCTTGCACCTATTTGATCACTTGTAAAGGGCTGAAGATGCCCTCGGCTTGGTTGCCCATGATGTAGAAAGGTCGTAAATTTGGTGTTCTACAGGTTTTGGTTTAAATCACAAATCAATATAAAAGATATATTTGTTTTCTGGTTATTTGTTTGGAGACGAGAACGAAAATGGCTCTGCTTGCTGCACCATGGAGGATGTCTTCTGCGTCGGTTGCCATTTTACAAGCTAACTCTTTTTTCAAGGCGCTTCAGAGGCCTTTAGTTTAGGTAGTGACTCTATTTCCGGCGCTGATCCACTTCTGCACCATGATGTGGTCAGCGGAGGAAGAACCAGGCAACTACCGCAGACAAGAGTACCGCGTAGAACATGAAGACTATTATCTTCCTTTGCCTCCAATCGGTAGCTTACCCAGCCAAAGAGCTGGTCGGCAAGTGCCAGGAGGTTCCACTCTACACCACGTCCTTAAGATAATGGTCTGGTAAAACGCCACTTAGTGTGAATGGCTGAGGAATGTGGCGGTCAGACTGACCATGATAGTACCCACATCGCTCCCGTTTTATGCAGTTCAAAACTGTCTCTTTTACGCAAAGATGGTGGCGAAGGGAGCCTGGTTGACATGCTAGACTTCCTCCAAACACGATCCAAAAGTTTCACACGGAATTAATCACAATTGAGCCAATGAGCCCCTTTCAGTGATAAACGTAAGGGCAGCCCAAATGCCTCCGCCCGTCAGAATAGTTGGCATCATGCCGTTGCATCGGTTTTCATTGCTTCTTATGACCCATTGTCGTGGTTCAGGTCAAATGTCTGAGTGAAATAGGAGAGTGCACAGATCGACGGTATAAATCAATTTATATAAAACAGCGATATACGTAAATAAAAAAAGATGACTAATGCCTAAGTATTTACACATGTACAGTTAGAAATGTCTTGAGCTCTCACGTCCCTCTTTAGGTCGCTGACATCAGGCGCTGGGGTCGCCAGTGTCCGTTGGAACTTGACGATGTATTGTCGACGGAATCCGATGCTTTGTACCAGGGGTCGTTGCCGAGGTATCTCCGGGCTCTGTTGGAGGTGTCCCAAGTTATGCCGAGGAATTATCCGCAGGGTACCAGGGTTCGCCGCCGTGATACTTTATGTCCCTGTAGAGGGCTGCGGGTCCGAGTAACGGTGGAGTTGGCATGCGTCTGCGGTTCACGGCCGAGGGCTGCAGCTTTCTCGAGTCACCGTCAAATCCGTCTGCATCTGCGGGTCATGGCCGAGGTATGCAGCGTTCTCGGGGCACCGTCGAATCCGTCCCCTGCTCGAGCCAGATCTCCTCGAGCTTCTCCTTTTCTTCCTTTTCACTTTTTTACCGCCTGGCCTGGCACCTCTTCTTTCCTCTTCTTTTTTCACCGCGTAACGTGACAATAACCCCCTCTTCAGTATTTAGTTTATCTAAATTCTCATTCCTTCAGGTTACGCGGCTTTCCACCTGTTTTCACTTTGTCGATGCACAAGTTCCGTATACACGCACGAAAAATAACACCACTTTTCTTCCCTGCCGCTTAACAAAAAATGAACTCAACAATCGCTGAGGCAGCAAAAACCTTAACCTATTATTTCATTTAAAAAAAATTCAACCACTTTTATTAGCTGCCTGTATCCCTACTCCTGATTTACCCTTTCTTTCGGTGAGCACATCTCAATATATGTCGACTAAATGAACTTCAAATGTGCCTAGCTATACCCTGCTCATATAATCCGCCCCGATATTATCCTTTCCTTTTATGTATCTTACGTGGAATGCAAACTCTTGTAAGGCCAGACTCCATCTCATCACCCTAGAGTTGTTTAACTTCACCTTGTTCAGGTATTCTAAGGGCTGGTGATCAGTTTCAACCACAAACTCTTTCCCATAAAGATACACGGCGTATTTACCTACTGCCCACACTAGCGCAAGGCACTCCCGTTCTATGGCTGCGAAGTTTCTCTCGCTTGCGCTCAGCTTACGACTAGCATATGACACAGGATGCATCATACCTTCATGCTCCTGCAGGAGCACTGCTCCTATTGCCGTGTCAGATGCGTCTGTACGCAAAACGAACTGTTTTGACAGATCCGGCGCCAACAAAACTGGTGGTTCTGCCAACTTCTTCTTCAGTTCTTCAAAACTGGCATTGTGTTCTGCTGTCCACGTGACGACATTGCTTCGTCCCTTTTTTGTGAGCTCGGTCAGCGGTGCTGCTATTTCCGAGTAGCCTGATATGAACTGTCTGTAATATCCAGCGAGACCTAGGAAGGCTCTCACTTGTTTCTTTGTCTTTGGAACCGATGCCTTTTGTATCTTTTCCAGTACCTCTGGCTTTGGAGCAATTCGTCCCATACCTAGCTTATGGCCTAAGAATGTTACAGAATCAAAACCGAGCTCGCATTTGTTTGGTTTTGCCGTGAGCTGGTTCCTTCTGAGGCGTGCAAATATTTCCTTTAGCGTTTGCCAGTGCTCTTCCCATGAATCCGTGGCTACTAATATGTCATCAATGTAATGGTATACGTTAGGGACACCTTCAAGGACATGTCTCATTAACTTCGTGAACACTGCTGCTGCCGTCTTTAACCCGAAAGGCATGAATTTGAATTGATACAGTCCGGAAGTTGTGGAAAAGGCAGTCTTCTCTTTTGCCGATTCTTCCAGAGGTATCTGCCAGTAGCCTTTCGCCAAGTCTATTTTCGAAAAGTACTTCTTTTTACCCACTTTGGTGAATACCATGTCTGCCCTCGGTATTGGTTCGGCGTCGTTAATCAATACCGTATTTAGGCTTCTG
This sequence comes from Ixodes ricinus, assembly GCA_037355805.1. Taxonomy (NCBI): domain Eukaryota; kingdom Metazoa; phylum Arthropoda; class Arachnida; order Ixodida; family Ixodidae; genus Ixodes; species Ixodes ricinus. The sequence continues at coordinate 70,983 of JAZHYW010063360.1, read as the reverse complement.
AAATCGACACATAGCCTATTGGATCCGTCGGGCTTCTTCACCATTACGATAGGGGAATTGTAAGCCGAAGTCGATCGCTCAATGATTCCTAATTTTAGCATTTCCTGCACTTCTTCTTCTACCTGGTCTTGAATTGCAAACGGCAGAGGATACTGTCTGACGTACACAGGTTTTTCGGTGGTCAGTCGTAATGTACATTGCAGCGCGTCCGTTCGTCCAGGTAGGTCGGAGAATATATCCTGATATTGTGTTATCGCGTCACACAGGTTCTGTTTTTGTATTGGACTTAGTTTAGGGTTAATAAGCACGTTCTGTGCTCCATGTTGCTCGCTTAGACTTGGTGTCCTGATCTCTCCTAGATCATCCGACGTGTATGCATCAACTATTACAGCGCAACTTTCTTTCTTGGGTGCGCGATCTTCGTATCTTTGCAACATGTTCACGTGGAACATTTTCTTTTTCCACCAACGAGCAATTCGTAGTTCACCTCTCCTTTCCGCCTGGTAACCTGGTATGGGCCCTTCCATTGCATGGTCAACTTGTTGCGATCGCTCGGCAGCAGAATGAGCACTAAGTCTCCTGGTTCGAATCTTCTTGTCTGGCTCTTGCGATCGTAGTACGTTTTTTGTTTTGTTTGAGCCTCTCCTACGCTCTCGTGTGCTACTTCGCAAGTCTTCTTTAGCTTGTGCTTCAGTTCCAAGACATACTTATACGATGTTTTTAACTCTTCGTCCAAAGTTTCATTTGACCACAACTCTTTCAGTATAGTCAAGGGGCCTCTTACATTCCGCCCGTATAACATCTCAAAAGGTGCAAATCCCAACGTGGCCTGGGGCACCCCTCTGTAAGCAAAGAGCAGGGCTGGAATATACCGATCCCAGTCGGTGGGGCGCTCCTGACACATCCTCCTGAGCATCTGTTTGATTGTTCCATTAAATCGCTCAACAAGTCCGTTGCACATGGGGTGATATGGCGTGGTCAACAACTGTCTGAATGATAATAGACGACTGACTTCCTTCATGAGGTCCGAAGTGAAATTAGATCCTCGGTCACTCAAGATCTCTTTGGGTATTCCGTACCTCGAGAACATCTCTACAAGTGCCTCTGCTATATGTGGCGTGTCAATTGTTCTTAGCGCCACCGCATCAGGGTATCTGGTGGCCATGTCGACCATCGTAAGGATATACCGGTTGCCCTTACATGACGTTGGTGTTATCGGTCCGATAATGTCAATAGCTACCCTGTGGAAAGGTGTCTCAATTATGGGCATGGGTATCATTGGTGCCCTTTTGACAGCACCTTTCGGAATTGTACGTTGGCACACGTCACAAGATCTTACATAGCGTTTGACGTCGCTTTGCATCCCGGGCCAAAAGAAGTCGTTTGATACTCGAGCAATTGTGCTCTTCACACCTTGATGACCCGACATGAGGGCATCATGTGCCAACTCCAATACGTTCTCTCGATACTTTGTTGGCACGATGAGTTGGTCTATCACGTCGCCCGAATCATACTCGCATCTGCGAAACAACATATTCCCTTTCATAGTGTATTGCGTCGTTACACCCGATCTCCATTTCTGTGTTTTCCTATCGAGGCTCCCGAAACATCGCTGGAGACTGTCATCTTCTTTTTGGTCTTTGGTTATTTCTTGTGTCGTGACCTCTAGCAACCTTATGACCGGCGTTTTTAGTCGGGGTAACGGTTTCTCTACCGTTTCGTTAGTCTCCTTAGATCGTACTGCAAACGAGATGCTAGTGTCAACCTGCGCAGGTTTGCTGGGTACCTTCTCTATTTCGGTTACTAGGTGTTCCCCACCTTTTGACTCTGGCACAGAGCAGTTGTTCACAGCTGGGAACCTACTATCATTTTCACGACGGCTCTCTGTTTTGCCCAAAACATGGTCTTCATGACCAGGCATCTCATTAGTTTCTGTTAACCATTCTGGGTCGGGACAGTCTACTTTCCTCACACCCGAGATGTTACCTAATATTAAATCGTAGAGTGGATCCTCAACACATTTTGCGTTTACTTGTCCTGTGTAATAGGGCGTCTCGATGTATATGATGGCTTCAGGCATCATCCTCACAGTCCTGTCAACTAGAATTACCCCCGTGGACTCCCCGGTAAGCTCATTGTCGTGCACCAGGCTTTTTCTTATTAATACCGTGTTTGTACCACTGTCCCTAAGCACGGCTATTTTATTGCCATGAAATCGGCCTTCCACCACTGGCATCATTATATGCAAACCATACTTTGCATCTGTGTCGTCAGTGCTCGCCTTCACTTCGTTTTTTGTCCTCTCTTGGTTTCCCTCTTTGGGCTCGGTCGATGATGCCTTCCTTTGGTTTAAAAAACATGCCACTTTGTTTTTCGACACGTTTCTGCATTCCTCAGCCTTGTGTCCGATTTTTCCACATTCCCAACAACGAATTCCCGCCTGTGCTTTTCGATACCCGCTTCTGCACTCACTAGCTTTATGCCCTAACTTGTTGCATAAGAAGCATTTGGGAGCTGTTCTCACTGCTCCTCCCGTTCGAGCGCTAGTCATGGATTTTCCTTTACAGATGTCGGGGTCCTCTCCTGTACTAGCATCCTCCTTTGTTTTCCCCAGATTCCCTTTCCCTTGTGCTTCTAAGTACTGGTCTGCTAGTCGCGCCATTTCTTGTGTAGAATCAACCTTGCGTTCTTTTAAAAAAATGGCTAGCTTAGAATGACAGCAAGTTAGGAACTGTTCGCCTATTATTCTATCTCTTACACCGTCGAAAGTCTTCGCTGTTTCAGACATTTCGAGCCACCTATCGAAATAATTGCTTAGTCTCGAGCAAAATTGTAACCCAGTTTCAGCTTCCTCAGGTTTACTTTTCCTGAATTTTTCCCTGAAGCCATCAGCTGTAAGCCTGAATCTTTGAAGTAGTGCAATCTTCACTTTTTCGTAATCTAACGAATCTGATGCTGGCATACGACCAAACGTTGTTAGTGCTTCTCCCACTAGACAAAGGCTCAAGGATGTTGCCCACTCCTCCTTTGCCCAGCCCTGGCCTACTGCGATTCTTTCAAACCTGTGCAAGTATGCATCAAGGTCGTCTCGTTTCTCGTCGAAAGGTGGCATTAGTTTTTTCAAACACGCACTTCTTCGCGGTTGTACCTCCCTCCCTCGTTGTCCGTTGACCGATCATTTGAAGTTTCGGCTTGTGCTAGCCGAATCTTAAGTTCTATCATCTCTCGCTCACGCTCGAAAGAAGCTCGTTCTCGTTCTGCCCTCGCTTGTTCTCGTTCAGCTTCGAGTTTGGCATCTTCTCTAGCTAGCAGCCTTTCCTCTCTAACGCGTTTCTTCTCCTCCTCAAAGAGATTCATTGTTTCTTCTTTCGTCAGGCCCAAAGAACTACTCATCGTCAATATTTTTTCTAAATCCATTCTGAGAAGCTGTTGTTAACTGCTGACCCGTGAAACAATCCTTTCTCACTCAGGGGTTTGATCCTGGCAGGCTCGCCAATATTGTCGTGGTTCAGGTCAAATGTCTGAGTGAAATAGGAGAGTGCACAGATCGACGGTATAAATCAATTTATATAAAACAGCGATATACGTAAATAAAAAAAGATGACTAATGCCTAAGTATTTACACATGTACAGTTAGAAATGTCTTGAGCTCTCACGTCCCTCTTTAGGTCGCTGACATCAGGCGCTGGGGTCGCCAGTGTCCGTTGGAACTTGACGATGTATTGTCGACGGAATCCGATGCTTTGTACCAGGGGTCGTTGCCGAGGTATCTCCGGGCTCTGTTGGAGGTGTCCCAAGTTATGCCGAGGAATTATCCGCAGGGTACCAGGGTTCGCCGCCGTGATACTTTATGTCCCTGTAGAGGGCTGCGGGTCCGAGTAACGGTGGAGTTGGCATGCGTCTGCGGTTCACGGCCGAGGGCTGCAGCTTTCTCGAGTCACCGTCAAATCCGTCTGCATCTGCGGGTCATGGCCGAGGTATGCAGCGTTCTCGGGGCACCGTCGAATCCGTCCCCTGCTCGAGCCAGATCTCCTCGAGCTTCTCCTTTTCTTCCTTTTCACTTTTTACCGCCTGGCCTGGCACTTCTTCTTTCCTCTTCTTTTTTTCACCGCGTAACGTGGCACCCATGCTACCGATTCTCATAAATAAATCGGGGAATCGGTGGCCGAGTGGGCTAAAGCGCACACCCAGCTCGACGCGCGTGGAGCGAAAGCTCGCGCTGCAGAACTCAGGGATCCGCAGGTTCATGAGCCACACCCTGCCCGTTTCGCTCTGGATGAGCATCGTACCGGCGTGCGGTCGTGTATCACTACTGCGTGGTGCACGTTAAGACCCCAGGCTAGCGGTTGTGCCGCACTGGCTACGTGCTCATCTACAGCGAGTGACTCGTCGACACTTTAAATGCGCTGACCAACTACACGCTGTATAAATATCCCCACAACCCGATTTTTTCATAAATAAATCGTCAAAAAGACGAAACACACGCAGAAATGGACGCGGACAAAGTTGGTCAGGCGGGACGGTGCCCTCGAAAATATCGACAGCAGGACGCAAGGCACTGGGAAGAGGTGTATGCCTGAGCAAAACTTGCTAAAAAAAAGCAGGTTAATTTCACATGCTAGAAAGAATGTATCAGTCCTGTGTAAAGAAATGTTTCCTATGACTTTTATCAAAGAACAAGTGATGAGATACCGCGATGATTAATTGCAGCGCCTGGATAACAAGCCGGGCGGCGCGATATTGAATCTAGTTGCCAGACGATTTTTTGGGGATTTGCAAACAAAAACATTTTTTACTTTAAGTAAATATATTCATTTTAATAACATTATAGTACGTTTAAAATCAGGTAGCGACTTGCGAATACCCACTGTAGATACCGCAGTTAATGGCGTCTCGAAAACAAATATTTGTTTTGGCTAATCCAATCTCCTTGAAGATACATATGCCCCCAGTTTTCTTCTGTACTCCATAGTTGACACAGGAGTGGATATATCAACGTCATCTGAAAAGACACGTAGTTACATCTGCACAAATTTGAAACAGGCAGCGTTCACGGACAACATCCATTCTGACCACTCAGCGCTAGCCAGGACAGAGCAGACTGGGCTTCGGAACTCTGGGAACAGAGAACTGGGCTTCGGAACTCCGGGAACAAAAGAGCTGAACTCGAGTCAGGGGACAGAAGAACTGAGCGTCGAACCTCCGGGTGCAGAAGAGCTGAGACTTCGAAACGCCGAGAGACTTTAGCTGTGCTTTCGGACTTTAGAGGAAGAAGAATTGGGCTTCGGAAATTCTGGGACAGAAAAGCTGAGCTTGTGAATTCCGAAAACAAAGAGTTGAACATCAGAACTCCTATAGGGCAAAAGTAACTGAGCTACGCAATGCGGGGGGGGGGGGATAGAAGTGTCAACTTCTGAACTCCGAGGACAAAAACGGTGCTCTGGGACCCTAGAAGAGAAGAAGTGGACTTCAGGTATCCTGGAACAGAATGGTGCAACTTCAGGAACTTTGGGGATAGATGGATCGCACTTCGGAACTGGGGGACAAAAAAACTCTACTCTAGGAACTCCGAAGACATAATAAATGGGTTTCAGGACTCCAGAAAACAAAAGAGCTGAACTCCGTAACTCCGGAAACTAAAATACATGTACTATGGGGCTCTGGGGACAGAAGAGCTGGGCTCCGCAACTCCGGGGCAGAAAGCTGAACTGAGACTCCGGGGACAAAAGACTGTCGCTGTGTGAACACCGGGAGAAGGACTTAGCTTCGGAGCACCTGGAACAAAATAGCTGAACTTCAGAACCACAGGGACAAAGAACTGTCTTCTGTGAAGCTCCGGCGTATAAACTTGGCTTCGGAACTCTGGGAGACAGGAGGCTGAACTTTAGGAACTCCAGGAAAATAAAACTGCAGCTCTGGGAATTCCGGGACAGAATAACTTGGCTTATGCATTGCGGATGCAGAGGTGCTGAACTTCAGACTGCGTGGATAGAAGAAATATGGTCTGGAAACTCTGGGAGAAAATTACTGGGCTTCGGAACTTTTGGGATAAAGGAGCTAAATTTCGGAACTCCAGTGGCAGAAGAGCTCAACCTTGGAACTCCAGGGACAGAATAGCTGGGCTTCTGAACTCCAGGGACGGAAGGCTGAACTTCGTAGCTCCGGCGATAGAACTAATTGTAATCTAGGAACTCTTGGAAAGAGTTGTGAGCTGGGAACTGCTCGGGGGTGATGTGCTGTGCTTCAGAAACACTGGGGAAAACCGTTCTTCAGGAACTTCGGCTCAGAAGAACTGCACTCCGGAGACTCTGCAAACTGAACTGAGCCGGTAGGACCCACGTTTAGGACAATCCATGACAAGCTTCGGTGGTGGAACAGAAGGGGAATAGCACTCTGAGAAGAAGGTGGATTTGCGTCATCGCTATTAGCGCACGTCTAGCCCTCACTGGTTTAAGTGAATTCACGGAAACATTTATTCGATCACTCTTCTGTCTTCCTTTCTCTCTCCTTTCAGTTAGTGCTCACTAAGCGCGCGCGCTGCTCCTTTAAATTTCATAACAAAAGTGACTCGTCTAATTCGTTTATTTATCTCATTTATTTGAATAACTTAAGAACCCTGGAGTCAGGGTATTACAGTAAGAAGTGGCTTTACACTCCCTTGTAGGAGCAGACAATGTCGGCCGAGCAAATTAAGAACTAATCTTATCGTTTTGTTCTTACTGAGCAGGTCTACCGTTTCAGGGTACGCGCAAGCATCTAACGGCGTAGTGGCCGCCTACTACAAACAAGGTATTAGGAATTTTAATTGCTCGTTTCCGATACCTCCGATTACGATGCCGGTAACAATACGTTGCCTGTGCAAGGGCGTCGAGCGGAATATTTATTTATTTATTTATTTATTTATTTATTTATTTATTTATTTATTTATTTATTTATTTGATTAGTAAGTTGCCGGCCGCCTGTGACGGGGGCCAAGGACAAAAGTAATGAAAAGATAAGCGGAAAAGATAACATAAAAGCAGAATCATGTACAACAAGTGCAGTTAACTAAGTAAACATGGGTAAATCTGCACATGCAAAAAGTAAAGCCACCCCGCATACGCACAAAAAAATTGACCAGAAACATCAGCCGTAAAAGTACAGCGGTAAACAATTTATCCCAGCCAATCTAGAACCTAGCGTCATCAGTGACGAGTGACTGGAGGCCTGCCTGAGAATACCGCAGGGCAGTCCTCGTTTACCATGCTGTGACGGCAGCTTGTTCCATTCAGTAACAGTGCGTGGAAAAAAGCTATACATCATAAACATCACTGTGACAGAAAAAACTCGTTCATCGTTTTGTCGTGTTTATTTCGTAGTTGGCCGGTTAAGTGCGAGCATAACATTCTCGCTGACGACAGACCATTTGGAGCTGTTGATGGGGTTCTGGAAAAACTTTAGTCTGTTAATTTTCCTTCGAGTAGCTAGCCGTGGCAAGCCGGATAGCCGATAATGAGTCAATAATGGATGATCGGTAACCGTACCGGTTGTGGATAAATCGCAGTACTTTCTTTTGCATGTTTTCTAGTGCATTGATACAGACTTGCGACCTTGGACCCACACTGCGTCTGCGTACTCCAAAATGGGACGGATTGAACATTTAATAGCCGCCGGATTTAGTTGTAGAGGTGCAGTGGCGTAAGCTCTTCGAAATGACCAAGCCTTGCAAGCCCTGCGACTAAATCGCTTCAATATGTGCGTTCCGCTGGGTGTTTGAGGGTACTTATTGCTTGAGTGCTTGTATTTTGTGACTTTTTGCAAGGGTAGGTCGTTAATTGTGTGCCGTGAAAGTATTGTTTTTGTTAGTGATCGTCATGGCAACTCGAAGCATTCAACACTATTTACCAACGCTCACCACCATGATATTTGCGATGGCAATCGTTACGGTTGACTTGGTCAGCACGACACACAATGTGCATAAGCAAAACGCAATCATCCGCGAAAAATCGAGCACTGTAAGGTGGATGACTTATTTCAAGATCGTTTATAAAATCAAGAACAAGAGGCCGATCACTGGTTCCCTGCGGAACGCCGGAAACAACGCGTTTCTTGCGGCTTACGACCATTGGTGCTTATGAATTGTGTACGATTGCTTGAGGTACGAGGCAAGCCAGACGCTATTTTATTATTATTAAGGACGCATTTCAACTTGTGCAAAAGCTTGGGATGGGTTACGCGGTCAGGCTTCGCGAAATCTAGGAATATGACATCTGTTGCCCGGATTTATCTAGTATGCCCGTAGGCTCGTGGATTGTATGCGGTAGCCGCGTGACTGTAGATAAGACGCGCCCAGCGGCGTGTTGCTCGACGCGGAAAGGCGTCTTTTCAAGGAACCGCTAGATGATTGCCACTAAGCACTCAAAAACTTGCAATCAGAGCATAACAAAGAAACTGGCCTGTGTTCCGTACTTCCATAGTACTGCCGGATTCATGGATTGGGACTACTCTGGCGTTCTTCAATCGCTGTGGAACCACACCAGTGCTAAAACTAGCAGTGCAAATTACGTATAAATATTCCGAGCACCATTCGAGCGTATCTGCGGAGAAAATATTTGGTATCGCGTTGGCCACAGGACTTCTTTGTTGTTGAGCCTGAGAATGTGTTCGAAGATACCCTCTCTGAACACACCGACGTCCGGAACCCTGAAGTTCCTCTTGCAATACAATGGTAGTTGGAAATTGTCATTAGTGTACGGACGAAAAAATTGAATAAACAAGTTCTCTATAACCTCGTCGTCTTGGCAATATGGTCGTTATGCTTGACTGCGTTACTGGCTTGCTTTCTTGATAAGTAGGCCCAAAATTTCTGCGGGTTATCTTTTTCGAAAAGGCATTGTACGTTGAAAGTGGAACCTAAATTTTTTAACGCAAACGTGATTTCGAAGGCACCCCAGGAGCTTTCTGCTCTTTCGGTTTCTTCTTACCGGCTAATCTTCACATTTTAAGTGAAGGATTTGCGCGTTATCCAGGTGTCTTTTTACTTTCCTTGCGCAGCAGGGCAACCTACTGATACTGGTGGACGACCGTCTTAAAGAAAGGCCAAATGTGTCTGGGCACACGCCGTCCCTGCTGAATGTTCGAGCTGTCAGCACCTCCAGATAATCTATTATGTCGACATCACTCGCCCCTGCTGCTGCCCAATCTCTGTACGTCTTGGTTTCTGGTGAAGTCATTCTCGGTGAATTCAGGAAAATCTCCAGACTACCATGCCCTTATTGATCGACCGTAACCGCAGCGACGCCCTAGTCGTACCCTGGTGCGCTCGGAGACGAAACATGGGTCAGGCAGTGAACTACTAAATATCAGGTATAGTTATCAGGGTTATCGGAACGGAGATTTACTAAAACTTCTATTAATGGCGTCGCGCTGGCAGGTCCTCGTGCCGCTTCTGCTGGCGGAGTGGCGGAGAACGCCAGTGCGGCTGGAGGGGGACGCGTTGACGCCAGGCCGGATGAGGAAACGGCGTCAGTGGGGCCAATGCTGCTTTTGACTTCTCTCGACTCGCACCTCTGCAACAACATCAACAACCGTTTTGTTTTCTCTGCACCAGGTGTTGGCAAAACACGGGATGCACAGACCTTTACCCGCCAGTTGCTAATACGTGGTCGCTACTTCAAAGCGTCAGACCGGCGCTGCGCCACCTACGGCTGTGCTCTTCAGCAGAAATAGTGACTATACCATGTGAAATAAACACAGCGTAAAACCAGGACTAGCAAAAAAGGACGAAGACTACGCATCTTGTACTTTTATAATGCATTTATTTCAATATGCTTAACCATCAACTTACCTGTTCATTTCCTTTTAGCTGCTCTGCAGTTATCTAAATTTGTAGATAAATAATCAAGACAGTTTGTAAGTATACGTAGATAGGCACTACCACAGTAAGCGCCAGGAAAGGTAAGGTTATTCATTCTCTTAAGAAAGTGAGTTACCGCACGGTTAAGACAGAGTGAGTTGGCTAAAAATATTTCAGATTATTGAGAGATGGAAAGTAAGTAATTTTCATAGAATGAGAATTTGCAGAAAATCAGAATAATATTTCAAAACCGGTATATTTTCACTCACTGCAAGGCTCTGAGACGCCGTCAAAATGTTCCCTTGATTATTGTTTTAGTCCTGCTATTTCTTCCCGGTATTCCCTTTATTTGTTACGAATCGTTGTGATTTACCTTTATGTTCTTCTTTCCTCCAGAAGTACGGCAAGGGCTTATATTTGTTTTTAGAAAGAAGGCATTCGACATGGTGGGCACTTTTGCAATTGAGTTCCAATAGGCGGCAGAACGTTTCCCGCCCGGCAGGTCTTCCGGCCCGCCGCGGCTATGCCACCGATTCGAGGCTTGATTGCCAGCAGTGAAGATGGACGGTGTTCTGCGACTCTGCCGCTTCTACCGGCTTCCTCAAGTTTTTTTTTTTAGTTTGTACCACGTTTGTCTCGAGCTGACGCCAGTTGGTCTGGCTTCGAACCGCCACCAAACGACCAGACTAGACAAAATAAATAACAAAATAAAAAGGCAGTACTGTCGAACACCAATAAAGCAGCAGAAGGCCTCTCATATCTGTCACATTTTTCTTCTCGCACTGGCAGTTACAACTACACGCGTTTTTTTTTTTTTTTTTTGAGGGGGTACTAGAAATTACAAAGGCGCGTAACAAGGCAGCGTGCTTTCCACTACTTGTAGACCTCGGTGAAACGCACTGAAGCTCTTTTCGACGCACTCACGGCACCAGTTTTAGAAGCAGGATAGACACTGCAATAACAGACGATGTATACATTTCCGCCAGACAGGCGCATTTTTTTATTTTGCTAATTTATGCCACTCACAAGAGGCGTAGAGTGCAGTCCCCGAGTCTGGGGAAGTCCCAGCGTACTTTCATCTCTAGAGTGAAAGCCAACCAATGTCAACGCTGACAGGGGCGCGCCTCTCGGCTTTGGTGGAACAGTGAATGAAGTTGGTGGAAAACAGTGGATAAAGTCTACGACTCCACATATATACTTTAGGCGCCTAAATGGTTTAAATAAACTTTGGGGGCTAGAGAGAACACAAACCATACTACTAACGTCATTTGTAGATACTATTGTGGAAATTAGGCGAATAATATACACTTATTTAAAGAGCGTGCGGCGCTAAGACGGCGCTGTTGCCGTCGGCGAAAACCACCATGGCTGCGAGTGAAGGAACGACTCATTCGGCAGACTTTAAGCCTGCGTAAAAACAAGGGGATATGAGTGTTTATGCACAGCTTTAGCGCACGTGTTAGAAGGCAATACGGCTCCATGAGCCAATCTGAAAAATTAAACGAGCAAAGCAGCCATCAGCTCTTCATTTGCGAGCGGAATGCGATACGTTTTCGTAATATTTTTTAAATCGGAAGCTCTGGATATTCGCCGAGTTTTGGCTCGTCGTCGCCACATTGTATGCTGAAACGTTATCATCGCCAAGGCCCCAAATAATAGTAAACTTTCAGGAGTTATAAATGTACACCTGAATCGTGTAAAAAGCTTCAAAGGCAAACGTGGCACGGCAACTCGATATCAACAAATACGTGCCCAGAGTATGAAGCCGACAACCCTTGAGATTGGATTTCAGGTTTGCCACCTAGCTCAGTGTATTTTTATGGTGAATGGCTGCGCTTCAAAATCATTCGCATCATTTAGGTGCACTGGTACACCATGTCTGGAACGGCAGTCCAGTCACAGCGATCTCCATTGCTTTTACCGAACATGGCCATCGCTACTGCGGCGTATCAGCCAGCGATCCCTCGCTGCATCGTCTGGATTTATTTATGACCCGCTTATTCTGCCCGAGCTCTCCTTACCTGAAGCGGAACGAAAGGGCAGGTAATCCCGTTACAAACGCTGGATTACTTGCATTACGCTCGCACGCCCCGTAATTCAGTAATTAATCCATTACTTTTTCCCAGAAAATATATTTGTAACGTAATTTTAGTACGCCTGGTGACATTACTTAAATTCTTGTTAAAATCTCCCGTCAGCCACCAAAGGGAGGAGCCAAGTGGAAGAGAAGGGCGGTGTAGATTCATTAACAAGGATGGTAACACAAGACGGTTCGCTCGCGAAAGAGTGCTGGCGATGGAAAGGAAAGGAATTCACGAAAATCACGAGCAGCTAGAGGCCGTTTCTGCGCTCGTGCGTAAGGTCAGCCAAACTGGGAAGATGGAAACAGTATATGAAACCTTGTTCAACTGGAAAACATGTGGACTGCTTCGAGAGCTCAAAGAACTGAGAAAACTAATGAGCCCTAAAATCGTAAACTAGGGTTCGTGTCGGAAGTAATTACCGTGGACACAGTGACCAAATGGTGCAATACGTCTGCTCACTTTTTACCCCCCCTCAGCATCCTTCTTCCTTCCCCACCCTCCGCACCTTGTCCCCCCAAAACAATACTTTTCTTTCTTTTTTTTTGTAACTTTAATCGTTTTTTGCCTTCGATGTTTCTGCCTACACACGCACACACAAGCCTGAAAGCCATGGACATCGCTCTTGCTCATCCTTGACAGAGCTGTAGCTGAATACTGGCGTTAATCGCCATAACTTGTGTTACTAAGTTACTACCGAGCGTTAAAACTAAAAGAATAAAGGGTGCGATAGCAGCGATTTCATTAATGCGGAAAAAAATAGCATCGACGTTGTCAGATTAAGCAATGCTTTTGATGGCAGGCAATAACTGGCAGGAGCACAACAAAGCAACGGAGACATCGAAGTTGAACCCGGCGTATTCTTAGTAACAGCCTTTAGGATTCTCGTCGGCAGGACCGCGCAGGAACAAAAACGCCAGAATTTTGGGAGTGGGAACACAGCCCGAGTTTTCTGAGAATAAGCAGTGACTCACTTCCAGACACTGGAGTTGAGAAGCCTGCCTGAAACGCGTGAAAGATATTAAACGTCCTTTCACTAAAATTGTGCTTTTTAAATAATTTCTAGACGGCAAATCAGGTCAGCTGATATATTATTCCATTAATGACTGAGTATGACACGCCCCGGTTCCTGATAAGTTTGGTGATGAAGAAGAATCAAATTAAGGTCATTCGGTCGGATAACAACCTTCATCAAGCAGGAGTGCTTTGAAATGTACTTGAACATAAATACCGCATCTCAGTCTCTGTGTAGTCTTAGTAGGTAAACCTTCTTTGACAGCATGCAGCAAACATGAAAAACTACTTCTTCAGTTGAATCGTGTTGCCAAACCTACTTGATACCGGCTCGGATTAATTCGATTGGTGTACGTGCCTCACCCCCAAGTATATTCGTCATGTTCGCTGGAATTTAGTTCTGTCCCGGTTGGACAGCGCAAGACTTGATTATCGACACCTGTATAGAGTCGTTTAAAACTGTATAGATTCGTTTTCCTAAAATTATTAACCTAAAATATTGGGTAGATGTTTTGAATGTCTTTGTCTTAATTTTGATGGGCCCAAAAATGTTTCCCCCTCAAACAAGAAGTAGCTAGTGTATATTATTTTCATTGTTCTTTACAGCAGGTAACGCAAGAATGATGGTTAAAAGTAACGAAGTAATTATTCGATTACTTTTTGCGGGGAATAATTTCTAACGGTATTTCATTACTTCTTAGGCCAAATAATTGTAACTGTAGTTAATTCGCTTTTTTGAAATAACAGGCGCAAGTGCGAAGGAGCATAAGGGGGGAGCTCCACATTGCGTTGAAGCATCGGAAAGTGACGTGTCGATGTCACTCTCCCCAATCTGGTATATTTCGATCTATCGATCAAACCGTCATCAACGCAGAGGACGCTAACTCCAGTCTGGCTCGCCAGTTTTTATTATTAAAAGTAACTGTGGGCGCATGCCTGGTGTGTGTGCGTGACATCGCCACCACGTCATGGTTCCACCGTGACGTTATGGCGTGACGTGACGTTACGCGACATTGAAACTTCACGTGGCGGCGGTCACAAGACGTGCGTAACTCCTGGATGTCCGCAAGCGCGGGATGTCTAAGGCGATCGCCGACTCAACATGACTCTCGTGACATTGCGACGACAGGTGTCGCATTAACGTCGCGATATGCTGACGTTGCCCGTGACGTCGTGACCCGTGGTCTACTGTGACGTCACGATGACGACGGACTGCAACCTTATCGTCTTGAGTGAAAGAAGAGACCCCATGTGATAGCGCTACAAATTCCGATTCGTGACGGATATACCTTTACAACCAGGAACACCAACCTGCCACGGCCAGCACTAGGCGGGCAGAAGCAGCAGGGATTTTGAGAACCCTGAGCCAGAATATGCCACGTAAAATATGCTCCCCTCATCAACAATATATCAGCAAATTCTATACGAAACTAAAGTCGCCCATACAATATGTAACCCATTCACCAAAACAGCATATCGGAACTCAGGCTATTTCTAACTAATTCCTGAATCGCCGAAAACTCTGTCGTCTTGCTCTTTTTCACACAATTTTATAACAACATATCATCATTCATGCTCTAAGAAGCCTGCGCACACATTTCGCACGTCGCAATTACTCATAAAAATTGCCTCTATTTAGTCACTTTAATGGATTTAAATACTCTCCTCTTGCTTTATTTATCAGAAAATTAGATTGCCTCCCTAACGATATATCCACCAGAAAACTAACGAAATCATATTCCATAAACCGTACTTGGCTTCGATGTGATGTACATTATTTCCGACCCCATGTATGCATACATGCGCCTGAAGTAAATGTGTATTCACCATTTTATTCCAAATAAACAGGTACTGAAAATGCTATAGTGTGTTTTATGCTGTTATTTAACCTTCGTTCTTTTTTTGTAGCCAATTTACTCAGTTATTCCCGTTTTTCTTCTTTTTAATCTTCTCCCCGCCTGCTATCACTCCTCTCCCCCCTCCCCCCTTATACCGTATACGTTTCAAACCAATGTCTTTGGGGTAATAAACTCAGACTTGAACTTGAATCACCAGGTGCAGCAGCTGTTTCGCCTGCAGGTAGGTAAATCATATAATCACTGATGTCTCATGACAAGGGGTGAATTTTTATCGCCCCTTCTCTATCTGTTAACGTGTACTAAATCATTGACGTCATTCCTACACTTCTTGTATCCATTACTTTCGATTATGTCATGATTGTGCTTTTATGTTTTGGGTATGTTTGAATTAAGGTTTTTTCTTCATTTTTAACCATAGATGCGATATTTACACCAGGTAATGTGTATTTTCAGTAGTGACGGACAAGCATCAGCGCTTAGATAGTCTTGTATATTGACGAAATAAGGACACAGGAACGGGATTTCTCAGATCTGATGTTTTCATATAGCAGAAGCGAACATTTGGAAAGTAATACAACTGTAGATACGAGGATTTTCTTTGCATGAAAATATAAGATATTTTGTTTAATCATAAACCCCAATTCGTTGTTTTTTTTAACTCCGATTTTGATAAAACTTTATCGGTACAAGTAAAATGGTGTTTGTATCAGAAATTTCTTGGTACATTAAACGCATATCAGATGAATCATAACAGAGCATATACGAACAGTATAAGATTTATATAAGAACACTATAAGATTATATAAAGTTATAGTTAGCTTATGACAACAAACAAAATATTCTCTTGTATGGCTCTTATACGATATAATTTGATCATACAGCGTTTATTGTACAGACAAATTTTATAAAAATAAGATTTCAGCTAAGTGTCGATTTATTTAGTTGTTTTTTTTCTTGTGTAAGGAGAAAAGGGGTGGCAGGTGCATTTTCAGGAAAGACAGAACTTCTACTCACCCGTCAATTATTTCGTGCTTTAGCATTTTTCGTCCCCTTCGCATCGCACCGTAACTGACAGAGTTGGGGTGCCATGGAACCTACGCTAACCTTGGTGACTTTTTTATTTGTGTATTTTGATCAAGTAGGAAAAAACCTACTTAAGAAGACACATATCAGATCGTCACTAATCTAATTACGTGCGTCAGTGGAGTCTGTAAACTCCCTACCGAGTTTCATTTCTGGAATTTTCTATTGGCTATTATTTACGTTCTGGATAGCTGCACGACTTACTCGGAATACAAAGCGCCAAGGTTGGAAGATGGGTACCCTCGAGCCTCCGCCGTTTCAAACAACGAAAGCGTTCAGGTTGGAACACCCTTTCTCTACGCTTCGAATATGTTTCTCCAAACTGCACTGCACGTTTGTTTTTGTGCATTTCGTCTGATGCTCTGCAGAAGAAGGTGTGCGTAGTTCATTTGAAAAGCATGTATACATACATACATACATACAAGTCAATTTATTGAACAACGGGCCACGATTACATTGGGGGTCATGGCAAAGGCCATAAATACCTGACAAGGCCATAGCCTTTGACTGCAGTGTATAACCAGCCTTGTAAAAATTTAAATATAAAGTAGACAGTACGCCTATTTTCAAATGTTCGGAAATTTATAGCAATAGTTCAAATTTAACACAGACCTAAATATATTACTCATGCTTCTAATCTGTACAAAGTTTAACTGTTATTCCTATATCACTCACAAAATTACCAGATTATACTTTTGTAGGGTATGTATTGTAACATATAGTATAGGGTGATAATGTAATACATC
Organism: Ixodes ricinus; assembly: GCA_037355805.1. NCBI lineage: Eukaryota > Metazoa > Arthropoda > Arachnida > Ixodida > Ixodidae > Ixodes > Ixodes ricinus. The sequence goes on along the minus strand of JAZHYW010063360.1, from coordinate 54,365 downwards.
TGCTACCTGAAAGCTTAGTCTCTTGTTTTTATTTTTGGAGGTAACTCGTCTACTTCTAATTAACACAGGTGCGGGGACGTCATCGACCTTAAGCTTGGTGGCTTTGCTGATAGTGGACTACCCCTGGCTGTTTTTCAATCAGCCAATAAAGCTCGGCGTTTGCAGCGTCGTAAACCCCTGTAGTAGCAGACGAACTGGCGCACCGCATGGTTGTTCCTGACAATGGTTTAACCATTAAATTGATCGCCAAAGGGCACGTACGGCAATATTTGAACTTTGGCCAATTAACTGCGGAAATTAATCACCGTCACCTATGGGAAACGAAAACGAAAGCCGCATTTTCTTCCGACGGCGCGTTCTTATTTTAAAAAAGCAAAATCGAAGGTCGCAGTTACCTTCTCGACTCTCCACGCGACTTTCGAGTGACGTACTCTGGAGGTTCCGTGGTTTCCCCTTGGGCACTCTCTTTAGAAACCCCAGCCGCTTCCTCCGCGTTGACGACTTTGAAAGGATTAGCACTCGTTGAGGGTCGCGGTGAGCGATGGACACAAGGACGGTTCGTCTGCGGGGCTGACGGCGAGTGCTGCAGCGGAGGGGGACAGGGTTTGTTGACTTCCGCGTACCTCAGAGACGCCGTCGTTTTAGTTCGTCAGCCGCCACGGGCGGCCTGCAGATCGGCAAATAATTCGTTTTGCCTTGCAATTGCAGCAGAATAGCAGTTTTTCGGGGGAAGGTGACGCGTTTTTGGTCGACTTGGGCTTGCATGAACAATATAAAAAATGCAATATGGCAATTCTTTCAACATTAAAACCGTTGATGCAGCCCCTTTAAGTTTATGAAAAACAATTTTACATGGAATTTGAAAACGTTTCGATGTACACAAGCACCAGCACCGCAAAGTTCTGCCGAAACCTGCGCTGTCCCGCCCGCCAGTGTCTTTTCCAATACCACACGCAACTGATGAGATCAAATTAAGCGCATTCATTCATCAACTGTATAGGGGCACATTGACCAGTACAATACGACTGCTAACCTGGAGTTTTTATTTTTTAAAGCGATAGCCTTACGGGCGACACTTTGCAGAGATTTCGAAGCTCGTGGGCTGCCGTCGCCGCTCTGGAAAAATCCTGTTACCTCCGCTCTTGGCAAGAGGAGAGGCGATGTCGGATTTTCCCGTCGGCCGCGCAGCGCGGAGAGAGAAGAGCAGGGAGCCCCGGCATTCCGCCAGTAACGACGCGACGAAGGAGAGTCTTCCTGTCGTCTGCTCGAAAGACTATGTGTTCAAACATTACTCTCGCGTTATGCGAAATCCTATTTTGGCAGTATCCAGTGTGCTACGCGTAATGTTGGATGGTTTTGAAGACTTCCACAACGCTTACCCACTTCACGATCACGGATCACTAGTGGCGGTCGTCAGTGGCATCCACGACGCCAACCACGATGGCTATGAGAATTAACCACGTCGCACCTCCGATCCTCAGGTACGTGACGGCACCATTCCACCCGCATTGCGCGACCGTGCTACAGCTATCGCTTTCGTTTCTTCGCACATTGTGGGCGAAAAATACGACTCTTTGAACGACCACAATAAATTTGAGATGTGTGAAATTGGATGAGTGAAATAGTATTCAATGTGTGAAACGTCGTTTATGTTTAGTTGTCTTTTTAAAGTATCCAAGAAAAGTAACGTGCACGAGTGTAATTTGTAACGTAACGAATAAAGTAACCAACGACGTTTTACGACCGTCATTAGTAACAATAATTCATTACATTTAGACTATAATTCATTGTAATTCATCACATATTTCAAAGAACAGATATAACTCAGCTCGATTGTATATTTATTTTAATTTGGACTACAAGATCGACAAGAAATCAAGGCTTAATTTTAATTTCCTTTTACATGAAATAAGCAGTATCTGTTGAGCCATGACGTTCATCAAGTGCCGAGTATTACCGCTAGTATTGAGACTTCTTATTTTAGGGATACACCTCTCCCACAAATTAAGCAAAATATTACCAGCCTAGTACCCCAAAGTACAACTAGTTAGACTAACGCTAAAACCCCATCGTGGGAAAAATTACCGGGACGCAATGAGCACTTTTCGAGCACTACTTTAACACCCACTCCAGTAGCACACCTTCATGCAGCACACAAAGGCACTTCACGTCACCCTAATGCTCGGCAAATCCGCTCTTTCCACAAACAGTGCCCATTCAGGCCACGACTGACTTTGACGCCGCCGCCGCTTAGTGCTTCCCCCGACACTAACTACAGAGCAGCCGAGCACCATTTCGAGAAGCGCAGCGGGACGTCCTTTTCCCACAGAATCTAACCGGAGGGACCGCCAACGCGCCCGCCGAAATCGCTCCAAGCGACGGCAGAGCCCCTATTAGCACGACACCCCGCGGAGAAGAACGACACAGAGCGACCGCAGCGACCTCTCCGCCATCGCGACGTACGGACGCGACCTCTGGAGTCTCGAAGTTGTCAAGTGTCCAGCCCGGTTGACACGGTTGGCGCACTGGTCGCTGCTCCTGAGTTCACACCTTCACCTCTCTTCGATAACTAAAAACTACCAAGGGTCGGATTCTGCAAAACAAATAGACGGTAGATGGTCGTGCATCCCTATGTGCCCGCCTTGCCCGACAATAAAAATCCGGGGAATAGGGGGCGGGGCGGTGGGAAGCTGCCCGAAATGTCTTACTCCGTGGGGCGCGCGTGCGAATGATTGAGCGTACTTCATGCTGCGCGCCGCGACGGAAGAGCGCAGCAACGTCCGGGGGTCCGTGAGACACGTGCCGGCCGTGTTTACTTTGGCAGCAGCGGTTAGTCCTCAGTTACGGGGCAGCGCTGGACACTTCTGCACGACAATCATCCTGGCCGTCTTGTTGCAGCGTCATTCGGGTTCCCAGGCGCCTTCGACTCAGGTAGAGATTTGGAGGACAAGGGTTAATTTTAGGAAATCGCTGGTTCAGGAGGTTCTGGTATGAAAATACGTGAGCACATAATCAAAAGCGAGCGCGGGCACTCACTCCACCAAGGAAGCTAGATTCTGCTGGATCTATAAAGTTGCGGTGATACCCTCTTTCAAATTCTCTTTTCTGCCTACGGTGGCTGATCTTTTTGCCCGCAATTTCGTTCTAAAACGCTTTTTCCCTCTACTTCCTACTGAGCGTGTTGTTCGTAATAATAAGAAGAAGAAGAAGAAGAATAGAATTATTATTATTAGTTATTATTATTAATATTATTTCCCATTCCATGAAATGGTGGGGTTGAGAAAAAAGCCGCGCTAGGCGGCTTGACAAGTACTCAACCGCAGTACATTCCGCAGAAGTTAAGAATAAAAAATAATAATGGAACACAAAATTAAACAGCACAGACAGAAACAAGGTCAACACTGTATTAGCTGTTTAGCATCAATTTACGGATAATAAAGGTACTACAAAATCACACAATCAAATCTCTTAGGGTAAGTTAAACATAATAAAACGTAATTCCATCAAAGATGTTTTGGCAGAAGACACCCAGAAAATACAACAAATTTAGAAGTCTTAAAATTCGGTAGGCTAACGTTTTTTTTTTTCCGTGTTTAATCGACATATGTCGGTACATGCCACCAGCCAGGATTACGGATTGCATATGCTAAGACGTGCTGTTGTAGGCTGGACAATTCCATCAATAATGAAGAGTCATACCGAAGTTCTGTTTAAAGTCTTGTCAATAGCCTATAATTGCAGAGGTTATAAATACTGAGTATGTTATCAATTTTCAAAAGGTTTTCTGTGTGTGAAAGATCAAATGCATTTACAATTATACGTATCGTCGTTTTTTGTTTTTTTAATCAGGTGCACTTTCTTTAAGTGCGTCGCAAGGGAAAATAGTTTAAATGGGAATAAAATAAGGATTTGTATAACATTATTTTAGCCGAGGTTGGAAGTATAGCGAAGCCGACATATCCTTCCTACAGACTTTTACTTTTTTTTTAATTTAATATTTTAATATGATATTCACAGGACATATTATAAGAAAACACAACTCCCAGTGCCCTAAAATGTTGCATCAATTAAATATTAACTGAGTTTAAAGTGATATTATTTAAAGAAGGGACAATTTTATGTTTAGGTCTAAATATTCTGGCCTTAGTTTTGCTTGTATTTATTTTACCGCGTTCATGTTAGTCCACAATGATATTTGATCCAACATTAAATTAACTTTTGACACCAGTTCCTCACCATCATCAGAAGCATGCAGGTGTGTTGAATGAACCGCATATATTACAAATGTCGTGTTTTTGTTAACATTTACGATATCGTATACATACATATTAAAAGAAAAGGGCATATAGCCCTTCCTTATGATACACCTGAGAATACTGATATTACACTAGATAAAATTATTGCAACATGCATATTTTTCCCGCTTTCTAGATATAATTTTAGCAGAAGTAAGGCTGGACAACAAACACCTTAATAATCAAGCACCATAATATTCAAACTGGTTTAAATAGTCGAAAGCTTTACTGAAACCAATAAAACCTCCCAAAATCTTTTTTTTTTTAAGTTCTAAACTATGTAAAATAAATTTCTTCTCTTCGAGTCATCCCCGGATTCCTCGAACCCCGTTTTCTGGCAAGTGACGCACTGTTATTTCTAAGATGTCGTCGATTTGAAAACAAATACGAAGCAGTGTGCCCATACCTTTTGTTATTTTATTCGCATTTATCTAAAAAAAAAAACATAGATTGTTCTTCCAGTGATTTACACTTGTATATTTTTCTTGAAAAGTGACGAACTAAATTGTTCAAGGGCAACTTCGCGCACGGGGGCAGCACCAAAAAGCTTCATTCATTAAACAGTTCCTTCATAGTTTCTTCTACAGGTTCTTCTCCAGCGCTGTTCACTTGCAAACAAAGCGCGAAAAGTAATTCAATGAACGGAGTGCAATGTAAATTGTCACAAACTTACATTTAGATGGTCCATTTATCATACTTAAAATATATCGGATGTACCGAACAAAACGAAAAAAACATAATCCAGTGCCTTGAGAGCGCCAGCGTCGCATAAAATAGTGCTGAAGGCAAGTATTTGCAGATCGAACTTCTGCGAAAACACGAGTTTCAGGATTGGAAGGGGCTCAGTGGATCTCGCGTGGCAAGCTTTTGCCAAAGTTGCCATTTGTCAGCCAACCTCTGTCTGCAACTCCACAAAAAGTTGTTCAAAAACATTGTCAGTGATTTTTTTTTTTTCAGATGAAGCTTGAGATGCCATATTTACTCTCGTTGATATCGTTTTATATGCAAAAGGGCTGGCATAATTATTAACGAGAAGGGCATATAAAAGGTGAGGGTTCTCTCGAATTAATGAAATCGAGTGAACGTTGCTTGCGAAAAAAAGAGCAAAGGTGATCAAGGTGTCCAGCAGATACGGCCTGGACACGCGGTTCCTCTAGACCTCCGCTAGAGAAAAAGGGAGGTTCTAGAGAAACAGGCACATCACATGGATGGATGGGAAGTTTGATACTTTAGATCCATGTTCCAGAGAAAAAATAACTGGTTATCAAATGGCCAAAAAAAAATCTGTTTTTGGTGTAAGGCTTTTGAAAATATTAGGCACTTGTGAAAATCAGCCATCTTCGATAAGTCTTGTTCCGCACATTGAAAACCACTGCAAAAGAGACGAAGCACGCACCTAATATCGTCACACCGCCGTCTCCTTCCGCACAATAAAGTCCGGTCAGAATTACCATGGCAACCAAGCGTGTGGACGCATGTGCGAACGCAGCGCCTGATGCCAGCAACAACGGACGCCATTTCCCCAATGCAGTCCGCTGAAGTCAATTAAATTCAATAGACTACCTCCAAAAATCCCTGCACGCTACATTGCGCACGTTGCATTATGGGACCTAGCTGGCCATGGAGAGGAGAAGACATGGAGTGGCATAGTTTCGGTTTCAATCGCCCCGACGAAGTATTGCATATCAGCACGTTATGAAAATAAAATAGGCACTTGCTTTCATTGCACCCATACATCTTCGTGAGAGCCCCCCCCCCTCCTCCCCCACTCCCCTCCCTTTGAAACACGGACCTCCAGCGGCCATGAGGGCCCACCTAGGCTTAGCGAGGATTAGGAGTACGGCCTGCCACGTCCGATACCTGTCTGCAGTACGGGCTACCACTCAAGAATGCAGCATGACCCTCCCGGCTCACAGATAATTTAAGAAGCCTTGAGCATTGAGGAGCCGATGGAACAGGATGACCGGCCCAGTATCCTTCTTCCCTGTGCCACCATCGTTCTGTGTTTACCTGTGCACGAACTCCGGCGTGTCGGGAGTCCGAATATACGTGCCCCATGCAGCATTCAATCCGTATCGGTAGGCAAGACCTATTCTATAATAAATTTAAGTAAAGTCGCATATTCGAAAATGCAAGCTCTGTATTTCGTCATGACAGGATATCACGAAGTGAGGTTGGCTAATTGAAACCATAATTTAGTTGCCAACGGGCTCCCACGATGTTTACGCGGCATTACGCCTTCAGGATTGCTTCGACTCTCCAAGATCTATTTTATTAACTTCCAGAGTATACAATGGGGGGAATGAAGGCAGCGTGAAAAGCTGCAACAATGCAGCTTGACAGAGCCCCTGCCCTTATACTTTTGGTAACTTGGCGGGCAGAATATTTCAACAGAACAGAAGTGAATGCGGCAACGCTTGCTTCAAGCTCCAGGTTATCTTCCAAAAAGACCATGCGCGCGAGTGGATGGATCAAATTACCAGGCCGAGTTTGCATTCAAGCGTGTACGTTTGTTTAGCAGATTCTTCGTTGCCATGGTGACGGTGATAAGACGGACTTTATAGTGCGGCAGGAGGAGGAAGTGATGTGAGATCAGGTGCGTGCTTGGCTCCTTCGCCGTGCTTATCAATGGGAGGAACGTGAGCGAAATGAGTTCGAAATAAAGACCTAACGCAGATGGCTAATTTTTCCCAGCGCCTCATATTTTTGACGATCCTTACACAAAAAAAAAATGTTTTTAGCTCGCAATTTGGGGGACGTTTCTTGTACTGTACAACCGGGCTAAACTAGTCACGTGCCAATGAATACATGCCTACGGCTGAACCCTTCAAATCGAATGGCGGCTTGCGCGACCTAGCCAGTTTTCTTATGGATTATTTTACATAATACGCACCACATATTCAGGTTAAGCAAGAGGGGCAAATACACAGGCTTCAGTGATCCATCTTTCGCAACCTACCCCTGCTCCTATAGCGAGTAAAACCGCAACGCTGCAGCCACGAGCTCTCTTTACCTAGAACCTGTGTACAGCTCAGCGCACCCGGAATCTCGGAAGCCACAATGCGCCAGAGACGGCAGAGAACCCCGCCACCCGTCACGGCGATTGACGCGATATCTTGTCCGCTTCACATGAACACGACTCAGGCGGCACACGCGCCTCATATCCCACACAACACGAGCCACTGACGGGTGGACAAAGGCAGCACCGGGTTCGGCCCGGCTCACAAAGGCCCCCGCTACAAAGTCGACCGTTAAAAAGCCAGCTCACGGACCGCAACACCCCTCCGCCGTGACGTGGTACGTATTTCGCCTCGAACCCATCATTTTCAAATCTTCCAAAATCGAAACAGCGGTAGTACTTAACATCGGGAAGTGCAAATAAAAGAAAGTAACAAAATAGAGGGGAGGGGGGGGGGGTCTCTTCCATTGCCCTTTAACTTCCCCACCTCCCAGCCCCTCAGAAAACTAGTGAAGCGAGAGCCATGAAAAAAATATATATATAATAATAATATCCCATTTCGGGAGAGAGTTACACGCGGCGCCGCACGTGCCGCGAGCGCCATATTGGGGTTTTCATTTAGCGCTGCCTCCCGCCTTCCCCCGCTCGACATCCAGCAGCGCTCAGGTCGACATTGTGGCGGCATCAAGATTAGGTGACGGTTCCGCAGTCAGGACCCCGACGCGGGGTCGGCCCCATCAACCGGAGTTCTCTGAAGGGCGCGCGCCCTCGCTCTGGGCCTCTCGAGGCTCGTCCGCTGACAGCCTCGCCGGGACGACGACCCGCTGTTCTACAACTCCGCTTCAACTTACGATGGACCGCGAGGGATGCTACGGGCCATCGAAGCCAACCCAATCCAATGACCTGTGAGTGCCACGTGATCCACGAGGGGATGGAGCGGGAGTGTAGTGACGTGTTGCATTCACAGGGCTGGATTGGCTGGGATAGCTCGTAGCGTCCCTTGCGGTCCGTCCTAAGGTCAAAACGGACCGTGGTAGAGGGAGTCCCGGCGTTTGTGCGTGGCAACGACGGAGTTCCCCGATGACCGTGGGAGCCGTGTCGGAAGTGTCTCTCTTGCACGGGAGGAGAATTAGCGCACGGAATCTCATCTTCGATCTCTCGTGCCGGGACCGCGTGTGTGCGAGCACGGGCGTTCTCGTCGGGGGAGGTTGCGCTGCGCGGCACGCGTATTACATGTTGCAAGTCCCGAAAACGATGTTCTTCTCACACACGAAGGAGGACGGGTGGACAGCGGAGAGTTGGGCTGACTAATGGGAACCGCACTGGGTTCCGATTCCGCGGCCATTTCTGCGAGGCTACACGGCGCGTTCTTCTTTTTCTCCCATCATTTCTGTTTTGCGTTCTTTAGGCGCGGCGTGTTTTTCTTTTTTCTTTTTTGTTTTCTACTTTCTTGTTTTTGACTTTCGAGGATGCAACTTCGGCTCGAAGTTTTATTAAATTAAGCCCCGGATTATCCACATTAACCTTTCTTTATATTGTCGGGAAATACAGACCTATGTTGTGTATTTCCTAGAGTATGTGTGTGTGTGTACGTGTGTGTGTGTCCGTGTGTGTGTGTATGAGTGTGATTTAGAAGGGGAGTCGGCTTGCGTTTCTTACAAGTCGGATTGCGCCTCGGTTATATGGTTGCGTAGCCATTATGAACAGGAGTTCGAACATTCACGCTCCTAGGGGTCAACCTATGGTTGAAAGAAACATGAATTACACATGAGACGAGAATGGGACAAGCCACAAACACACACGTCTCAAAACTCAGCTGAATAGAACCGTCTACGTAACGTTAAACATGCACGCCTGTTTCCATTGCACCTTGTCTTCTAAACATGAATTGCCTGCTTGTTTGTAATCGAGCGTTCAGCTTAAGTAGCCGAGCGCCCATTGAACATGAATCCCAGCCGAACGCTCAAGCATCGTTCGTGTCCAATCTGAGACCCGTTCTCGATCAAGGTAGACGACGTAAAGAGTTCAGTGCACAGGCCTTGTTTGAGTAAGCCCCGAGCTGCGCAGAAAACGAGCAAAATAAAGCACCCCATGAGGTTCCATCTCGTCGCCAGTAATCGCTCCCAGGACAAGCAGCGTAAGGTGTCCCTTTCGGATATACGACCAGCGTCCAGCAAGATCTCTTTGCGTTCCATCCTGTTTTGGCTGCGCCTGCACGCCGAAGCTTTGTCGAACGAGCCCGCGCTGGATGCGGGACAAATAGAAAGCCTCCATGTCGTTTTTATCCCGAGAGTGTTTCGGTGGAGCCGTTTTATGGCTTCCATCCGTAACGTTTAGATTCAGGTTTATCTCGCCGTGACGTCGCAAATTGTAACCATGGCGACTTGTTATCGGTGGCGACGACAAGTTCAGTGGTGTGTTTAAACAGCACAGTGGAAGCATGGGACCATTTTCTTCTTAAAGGGACACTGACAGGGTATTTAGGCTCGCCGAGGTTTTTATTTGAACATGACCCTCGAAGCACAATTTGTGGCGGCTCACAATTCGTTACCTTTCCTCCCGAAAACTGCCAGTTGAGAATTGGCCGGTTTCAGGCGCGCTCGCTCTCTTTTTCATGGTCACGTGCCGTTCAAACTAGTGCACCAAATATATTCAAAATCATCTAAGGCACAGATGCAATAATAAAAATGAAAAATAATATCGGACCCCGATTTTTTGGCGCCCAAAAAGCTGCGAATACGTTGACTGAAAAAACAAATGTTGCACAGATCACAGGAAGTACGCGTGCCACGTCATTATCAATAGGGCGACGTACCACGGGCTGGACGACGCGATGGCAGAGTTGGCGATGGCGGTTCGCAGTAATGCCGAAGGCCATGTTCATGTCAAAGGCGTCAGAGGCAATTGAGTCCACCTTCGTGAGGCGTGATGACGTAGCGCTAGCAAAAAAGAAACTCGAAGCACGGGCCATGTGCAAAAGATTAAATTTGGGAGGACTCGCCCTAGCCATTGACAAGAGCAAAACACTGAGTTTGAACCTGTTTTTTTCGGCCAAGACACACAAGATAAACTGTCCTCTGCGAGTAATTGTCTCGGAAAATGGTACCTGGCAGAAAGCCCTAGCAGTCTTCTTGCAATCTAAGTTAAATCTCCTGACTATTGATGACCCCTTTCGGGTTAGGAGCTCGGAAGATGTGATAGATGCCTTGATAGCTCTTCCCAACAAGAGCGTCTTGGGTTACTCTGTTGACATTAAGGATCTATATTACTCGATCCCCCAGGATGAGTTGCTGTCTTGTGTAGAAGATACGATAGATAAGCATGGTGTGGTGGCATTCCAAAATGAGGCAGGACTCAGTGTAAGCAGTTTTCTTGAACTCCTGGCATTTTATCTAAGGTCTACGTTTGCCACGTGGGACGAAGGCACTTTTATTCAGAAGATGGGTGTGTGTATCGGTTCCCGTATAGCACCGGTACTTAGCGACATTTTTCTAGCGGCCCTTGATCGAATCCTGGCTAGCAAACTTGAGGGTTCTAAAGTTGTAAGCATTTTTAGATTTGTGGACGATTTTTTAGTCCTCTTGGACTGCAGCTCAGATGTCTTTGAGGAGCTGGTGTCCGTGACCCTGTCCACTTTTAGTGACTGTCTAAGGCCCCTGGTGCTAACACATGAAGTGCCGGTGGGGGTTCCATTAGGTTCTTAGACCTGAGGCTTGACTTCCGACCAGGGCATGTATGTTGGGTTTATGAACCAAGGGGGAACAAGCCAATCCTGCCATTCGCGTCGGCGCACTCAAAGCTCGTGAAAAGGGGGATAATCAATCTCTGCTTCGGTAACGCTCTAAAGAAGTCGTGCACTCACAAGATCAACGAAAGTTTTACAAATCAGGTGTCAAGACTCAAGTCCGCGGGGTATCCAGTCTCTCTTCTATCAGCCGTAGCAGAGAACACTCTCAAGACGTTAAAGAATAAAAATAGGCAGGGAACGGAAGTACAGAGAAAGAAAAAAGAGAAACCAGTGGTCATACCATACCTACATAAAGTGTCCCATAACCTGAAAAGAGTGGGCCTGCACGCAGGGGTTAACGTTGTTTTTTCAGCTCCTGTCAAGTTGGCTAGTTTATGTAAAAAGGTAAATTCCACCTCGAACATCATAAGCAGACCCGGCTGCACGAAAAAGCACAAAACTTGCTTTGTTGAGTGTACAGAAGAGGTTGTGTACTCCGTGCCATTATCGTGCGGGCGTCATTATGTGGGGCAGACTGGTCGCTGCCTAAATGAAAGATTGAGGGAACACCGTTACAACGTTGATGCCGTCATATCAGGACACCTCGGTGTGCATTGCCGGGATTGTGGTTGTACTCCGATTTTCACAGATTGTACAGTACTAAACAAAAACAGAAACAAAACCACAAGGGAAATACTCGAGGCTCGAGAAATTGCTAGATTAGGGCTGCAATGTGTCAGCGCACCCTCTTTATCGTTATCCGAAAAAGAATTGCAGTTTCTTGACCAAGCATGACTAGTTTCGGGTGGGTGCCGATGAGTGATGCAGGAATTTTAGCCTTTTTATGTTGTTGTTTTTAAGATTTTTACGATGTGTATTTTATATCTTCCTAACTTGTTTGTGTTGTTGCCGGTAATATATACCGAGCTGCAGCGGAAATAAAGTTCAGTTGTAAGTAGCGCTGTGTCTGTGTCTCCTTCTCTGTCCGTTGTCCTGTCGCGCTTTTTAATCATTATGAATCACCAACTTGCCCAACTTTCTACCCTCGTCAGCGTTTGACGCACTGAAAGCAGCAGTTACTAGACAACCCGTTCTCATGGCTCCTGATTACGAAAGGCCGTTTGCCGTTCAGTGTGATGCCAGCGACCGAGGAATAACAGCAGGGCTATGTCAGACGGATAATGAGGGCATTGAGCACCCTGTTTTGTACACAAGCCGAAAGCTCAGTGTTCGAGAACAGGCGCACAGTGCCAGCGAGAAAGAATGCGCATGCTATGGTCTGGGCGGCTCAAAAAGCCTCTCGTGCTAGCTCTCGGGGAACAAATCCAGCTTTTGAAACAGACCACTGCCCTTTCACGTGGTTACGTAATATGTCTGCGTGAAAACGGACGCCTCTTGCGCTGGAGCATTGCCCTCGCCAACAGTTTATTTTGACGTTGTATTCAAAAAGGGCAGGAGTAACGGCACCACCGACGGCCTGAGTAGGCCCCTAACATGAGGACTGATGTTCGTCAGGGTATGACCCAACTTGGTTGAGCCAACTCGAACCTGAATGCATTTTAGCCACTTACTCAAGTAGGGCTTACAGTATTTTGTGTGTAGAAAGCAATTGTATTCAGAGGTTGTATTGCTTTGCTGGTCCTAATATCGGCAAGTTAAATTTTATCTGTCACGGGATTTATGATTAGTGGTGACATTGTATTTTGGGGTAAGATTTTAAATAGGTGCAGAAGTTTTTGTGTCTGATTTATCTCACTCCGCTGGTCTGGCGTTCCTTTGAGTTGGGTTGGGTGCCTGCTCTGCTTTCTGCGGTTGCCGGTGTTGCGCGGGGGTTATTCCCATCGTTGCTGAATACGTCCTGGGAACAGAGGGATTCTACGTGGCCGGCAGCAAGACACATCGTTCCTTCAGGCGACCATGAGGAGGCTCACCTTTGGAACGACTTCCCCGGCGGCGGAGGGGCTGTTGCAACCGGCAACGGCAGCGCGGATGGCTGCTGCAATCGCCATCGGCGGCGGCGATGGACGTCGGCGGTCTTGGTTCGTCGTCTCACAGCTTGCCTACGGGCGGCAGCCCGTCGTCGCTACATACTCCACCGCCGAAATAACGTGTCTTCGAGGCGTCGAGCCGGCCGAATGTCTGCCCTTCTTGGGACCCAAGTGAGATACCCGGGCAAGGTCAACTCCAGCGGACCTCGGACCCGAACATTACGTCAAGCTCGCGCCCTACCTGCCCCAAGACACCTGCAGTGCAAGGACAACGCCTTCAAAAAGACTGGCAGCGTTGATGCATGGCGCCATCGAGTAAGACGACCCTCTTCGGTGTGGTGCGCGACGTGACGTGACGTAATTTGGACAGAGGGTCCTTCCGAGAAGGCGTGGGTGACGAAACCGTGCACCGCCGCGATTGGTTGCCGCCCGACTGCATGGGAAACGAAATACTTTAAAATCACTGGAGCTCACCTAACCCGGGGGAGAGAGAGAACATGTTTATTATATATGAAAGGATTCCCGTCTATGAGTGGTGTGCTCTGAGACGAGGGGGTGGGGGTGGAGGGTTATAAGGAGGGGATGTGGATGACTATGGTGCTATTAAATGAATTGATGAGCCCCAGATTCCCTGATGAATTCAACCAGGGAGTCTAGGATCGCCTTTCGGTGCTGCTCCTGGCCTCTGGGGTGAGTCCAGTCGCTAAGCCTCCTTGGTTGGTCCTGAGCGGGTAATTTTTCCCACGCCGTTTTTCTGTGGTCTTCCAGGCCTTTGCACTCCCACAGTAAGTGCTTGATACCTGCCACCTTATTTTCTCTGCAGGCCTTGCAGATAGGGTCTTCTTCCTTCAGTAGCCCAAAGGCTGCCAGTTTGGCGGGCGTTAGTGCAGTGCCGGTTCTGATTCTGCGAAGTCTGGTCGCTTCCCATCTTCGGTATCCATTTGGTAGTGGGTCTTCCTCTGTCGGTACGAGTCCCCTGAGGTAGGCTTTCCTAGCTTGTCTTGCTAGTTCGGCCTTCTCCACAGGGTCTTCCGTTTCCTCGTTGTCCTCCCGAGTGGTTGAGCCTGTCGCGGAGCTGTTGCTGCTGGCTGCCTCCGCTGCGACTCGGTGAGCCCACTCGTTCCCGGGAATCTGCGCATGGCCCGGAATCCACTCTAATGTCAGCACGATGCCCTTCGCTCTTAGCTTCTCTGGCAATCGCTTTAATTCTCTTGGCCGTTCTGCTTTTGGGTTTGCTGTCTCGACACGCCCGGAGTGCTTCTTGTGAATCAGTAAAAATTCTCGCTCTCCTTGGTCCTTCCGTATTTTTCAGTATATCAATGGTCGCTTCAAGGATTGCCCTGAGTTCTGCTTCGCGCACGGAGGAGTTCTCAGGTAGTCTCGTGGTGCTTTCTCTCCCTGTCTTGGGGTCGATCCAAGCCGTGGCCGTGGCTATTTCTGTCTTTGATGCGTCCGTGTATCTGATTTCTTCTTCGTGCGCGTGTTCGTCGCACCATCGAAGCGTGTTGTGTTGCTCGGCGTGACGTTCGGAAGAGACCGCCCGCAGTACGAAATGGTTACTCAGCTCTGGAGGAACCGCGGGGGCAGACTCTAAAGCTCGTGCGAAAGACGACATCCAAGTCCTGGGGATGCAGATGAAGACACAATCAGGATTTTGACAAACGCGCCACTAAACGACCAAGGCGCTATATAGTTGTAATTGGCTCAATCCTAACCAAAAACGGCAAATGGAAGCGATTAGAGCGACCAAATCACCGCACTATGAGACTTGCCTCTGCCAGGACTTCCCAATTATAGGCTGGTGCTCCGGGAAGACCTACAGAATAGTGCAGGAATGAACCAGATCCAAGACCGCGGCGGAGGTGCAGAGCATAGCGCACTTTCAAAGGCTTGAGAGAAACGAACCACGGCAGAAAGCTACTTGAAATCATGGGCTACGAGGCAGAGTGGGAGGACTTCCATTGGAAGACCCAGCACCACCGTGGCAAGACACAAACATCGTTGATCACCCAACCCGGAGAGCTCACCAAGATCAACGCTCATAGCTGCGCCCAGCTGCTGCATAGCGAGAGCTCATTGCTCCCTAACATGTAAATAAAGGAGAGTTTTAACCATCGTCGCCTGCTGAGATTCCTGCCAGGAGCTCCGTCCGGATCTGGACACCAGCCGGCCTCGTCCATCCTGGGGACTCACGTCGGCCTCGACAATGCATTCATCTACTACCTGTCGGGAAGGACAGATGGGGTGCGCTCAAGATAGTCGGCTAGAACTGTACCCAAAGGTACATAGCCTGCTGATAGTGCTCAGGCTCACCTGATAACGATAAGCCAGGTCCTTTTCAAGCAGTCCAAGTCGCAACGACTCAGAGGAGGATCATCTGATCCTCAACTAGAAATGCTGGTGGCCTACCTTTCCGGTTTGGTCCTACTTGTGCACCTTGTAGCCGTCGGACACAAACTCAACAAAGCGCTGAAATCGTTCAACAGAGCTGAAACCCGTGCAGAACCGGAGCCTTTCAACGTCCGACATGAGCTGCACAGTGAACGACAGATTTGCTTTCTCAGAGGTGGCAGATACGCAAGCTTTCGAGGTGGCAGTTACGCAGCTTGTGCTGCTTGTTTTTTGTAAGTGAGCTCTGAACCCTTCTCGGGACCATTACGCTCCTTTGCCAGACTTTCCTGGAGCCTTGCACGATGTGATGCTTTGCTGCTCAATCGTGCCTTCGAACACATTTCAACTGAAACAAAGAATGGACAACAGTCGGTCAGTTCAGTTACAAACCTAGGCTTGTCGCTCGGTAATGAGCAGGTACCTTCATTAAATAATTTTTCTTTGTAGAGGCCTTCTTCACTGGATAATTCATACATGGAGCGCCGTCATGTGGAGCCAACATGCTATAGGAGCGGCCATGAAGTCACTTTTAAGAGATATATTCTGCTTTCATTTTGACGATTCTTTTTTGCCTGCACATAAGTCCCCCATGCTTGCAACAAATATATTGTGCAAGAAAAGCTTTTTGAAGGTCATCCTTCCTTGCGTCACCGATTCTCTAACCACCCTGTTCCTTCACAGGATGTTGACACCCTTCTGAATGAGGTGCTGCGCCATCTTGCCCTACAGGGGTCTGAATGATCGAGGCTGTGTGGCATGCTCTTCTGAAAACAACATTGCAACACTTCAAATTTTGTGATTTTCTATGTATATTGCCTAGAGATTGACGCCCTAGAGGAGGTAACGCAAATGCATAGAGGGTAAATAGCCTCTGCCCCTGCCTCACTATGGTGGTTGTAAGGGCACGGGGGGGGGCGACGAAATGACAAAGCACAGGTCAGAACCCCAGTGATTTGAAGTGATTTTATGTAATTTCAGTTCATCCCAAATCACTCATTCTAAACGCAGAACGAAAGGGAAGCCCCAAGTGATTGCAACTACATTTGGCTATTTCATCACTTGACCTGTATGCGAGGCAGAATTTATATAATAGGAGAGATGGCGTTCAACAACAAACAAGACAGAATCAACCCTGTATTTAACGGAAACGTGCATGTTGACTTGCCAAAAGCCAAGGAGACTCACCTGAGTTGTGTTCTCAGCACCAGGAGCTCTTGAAGGCACGTCTTCACACCTATGTGAACACTATGGGAAAGTCCATGGAGTCCCACAGCAATCCTGAAAATCGTGATATAAAATATGCCAATGACTATGGAGGGCACAGGCGCATGCTCTGCAGCAAAATAGAGATTTAAATGAAGCAAAGGTATTTGTGACGTTCTTACAAGCAACATTAACACAAATAGAAACCCAAAATGGTTGATCTCGTTCGCTAGAAGCGAGCCTTACAGTGTATACTCACCACGCATGGCCCCTATCAACAACCTTTTTTATGTGTAGGGTGCCTCAAGGTATTAAATAACGAGCTAAAATCAATAAAAATATAGGCACCCTGCACGTAACGAACTACCATTTTCACCAGGATCTATTTTGCAGGTTCATTTTACAATGCGAAATTTCAAGGCATAGCTTCATTCCTGGTTCAAGTTGATAACACTTTTCGCTCCGTTCCTGTCTAATCCAACGCAGATGACAGGGTTTACCGGCGGAAAACGTGGTTGTCTACGGCAGACACATCTTTTAGATCTCCAAGAATGTTGTTCTAACCTTTAACAGGAGCAGAGGGTATGCCTTGAAATTTCGCAAAGTAAAATGCACCTAGAAAATACACCTTTGTTGAAAATGGAGCTGTTACATGCAGGTGCCAACTTTAAGTGGTCGGACTTTTGCGCATTCTCCGCCAGACTGAGGCACCCTATATGAGTTTTACAAACTGGAATATATTCTACTAAGCTTGATAAAAAAAGTTTTATGCGTTGCAAAACAATCAATAACAACAGCAATTTGCATGCACAAAAAAACTAACATAGCTTACATGAAATAATATACTGAATGGTTGTTATAGAAACATTCTGCAGTCAAAAATAGCTTGCGGCCACGAGAAAGGCAGTTTGTGCTCAATTCATAACATGGGTGATGTATGTCACCTTGCAGTCTAGAAGCTAGACGACACAAGGGACACTCAGAGGAGGTAAACACGGACAAGTGCTTGTCCGTGTCTACTCCCTTGTGATTGTCCCTTGTGTCGCGCAAAATTTTCAGACTGCATCATGAACAAACTAAACCAGCAAGTTTTAATTGTCTGTCATCTTAGCTATAGACAATCAACCAGCACTAGGGGAAAAGAGCAAAGCAGACTTATTTTAGTACAATTATTCCTATTTCTTCTGATTCAGTTAGTTCACTGGCCATGAGTAAAGCGTGAGCACCCTTCGTGTGCTCACAGTGACGAGTTAAGGTTGACATTGACTGCACCATTGAATGTCCAAGTAGCATGGAGCAGTGTTGAACCGTTTGGTGAAATGCTGTAATGAAAAGGTCAACTGTTGGTGATGATATATGTTTGTTGCATTGAGAACATGCTTGATAGCATAGAAGTGTATTCTCGCAGTGCTCCTGTGCAAGTATTCTGATCATGCCATGTCCAATAACAGCGAGCTCTGCCAATGTACCAGGATTTAACTGAAGATAGCAAGGCTGCGGGCCTCTATTTACCAAGACGCCGTGCAAGCCTGAACCACATTTTTCCAGGAAGCAAAACGATACCTTCCACATGGTCGCTGATGCAAAGGTTGAGAAGGGTCATTGAAGAGGTCTTTTCAAGCCTAATTTGAAAGACTAATTGTTTGTGTCTATTTTCGCCGAAAATTGCAGGCTTTGCAGAAAAAAAGCTGGTAACAGTGCCCGGCCAAAGAAGTGAAAGGTCGGCAAAAACAAAAACAAATTAGTCGTTTGTTGTTTATACAGCAGGAGTTTAGCCTGCCAGAACATGGCGACATTGTTACCCACCGTGGATAAGTAATGTAGCCAGTGCGGTACAACCGCTAGCCTGGGGTCTTTAACGTGCACCACGCAGTAGTGATACACGACCGCACGCCGGTACGATGCTCATCCAGATCGAAACGGGCAGGGGTGGGGACGAAAGGCCGGCACTGTAAGTGGCTATTACACTTGGAAGCACACTGCAAAAAGAAAAAAAGGTTTGAGTTTCATCCAGCTGACTTCGTTGCATAAACAGCTACCCGATCTACTTGAAAGCGACTTGGGTGCTGAGGTGAGTGTAGTACCAAGTTTATCTCCAGGCATTATCAACAGCTGCAGAGGTAATAATTAACTGGCAGGCCCCGAGGTCTCTTATCTGCAAGTCCTGGGCACCTCACATTCGTCGACAGCGCGTCCAGTTGAGAAAAACAGCTTGGAAGAGATCCATTCAGGAACTTCTGAGAACTCAAGAAAACGTGTAATCCCGCTGCATCTTGGTGTTCATGTGCTCAACCAGCAAACCGAGAATTCTCACACAGCTTCGCAACATGGCCCAAAAAGAGCTGCAGAAGCTCCAGTTCGAAAGTGTAATCAGGAAGGTGGACAACCCAATTGACTGGCATGTGGGTGTTGTCGTCCCCCAGAAGCTTCATTATCTGGGAGACGACAAGACTTTGCATTTGAATTGATCTGAATCTTCTCAATGGAGGGCGTGCTTTGGAGCGGCATGTTCCGCCTTCTGTTGAGCATTTCCCATGACATCGTGTCAAATCAGCAGAGATGGTTTTGACATGTGTTCCAAAACGACCTTAACCACGTGCTGCAATGGTGCGACCGTTGGTTAATGTCACTCAACTCTAGTAAATGTAAAGTTATGTCCTTTCACCGCCGCCGCAATCCCCTTTTCTTTCCTTATACCATCACTACCACCCCGTAGAATTAACCGAATCATATAAATACCTTGGTGTCACCCTTTGCAGCGATTTATCTTGGCGTACGCATATTACTAACATTACCTCATCTGCTAACAAAACCCTGGGATTCCTTAAACGTCAACTACGCCACGCCCCTCAGGAAGTAAGACTACTCGCCTACAAATCACTAATAAGATCAAAGCTTGAATATGCATCCGCCGTCTGGGACCCTCACCAAGTATACCTCATCAACGCACTCGAAGCAGTCCAAAATCGCGCTACCAGATTCATTCATTCTTCATACTCGTACAATACCAGCGTATCACCCCTGAAAGCTGAATCAGGTTTACTTAGTCTCGCTTGTCGTCGCCGCATCGCCACCCTCTGTTTGTTTCACAAGTTATTTAATTCCCCCTCTGTATCTCACCTTACATCGTACCTCCCACACGCATATCTCACCGCACCAGTCATCCTCTCCAGGTTGCTCGCCCACGCGCTCGCACTGTCACTTTTTCCGCGTCATTCTTCCCCCGAACAGCTCCAGACTGGAACGGCCTTCCCCACCACATTGCTGCCATCACCTGCCCATCAACCTTCTTCGAAAATGTTACCAATCACCTCTCATCCTGAAGACTAGCACCTATGTTTGATTATTTTTGTAACCCCACCCCTTATGTAATACCCCCTGAAAGGGGGTCTTTAAGGTAATAAAATGAAAAATGAAATGAAATGGTGTTCAACAATAAACAAAGTACAATACTCCCTATATTTGCAGTCTTTCGCTTAACCTTGCTTCTTCCTCGTATTTAGAGCAACCTGTGTTTTGACATGCCAAAGTGCTAAGAACACTCACCTGTGCTCTGTTCTTTAACACCAGGAGCTCTTGAATATGTATCGTTACACTCCATGGTTATTTCGTGCGAAACACAGGTTTGAAAGCTCACGGAGTCCCAAAGCAGTCCTGCAAATGGCAAGATTAGAATAAATTTCAATGCCTATGGAGCGTATGACAGGCGAGGTTTCATATTATCGACAAATTTGTCGATGGTGTGGTTGACTTCTCTTATAATAGGTGCATAAGTCTATGCTCCAGAGCGCAGAGGCTTGGTGCTGCAGAGCATCTACAGACGGGAGCAACAGTGTGGCTACCACGAGAGCTGCCGCAAAAATGCATCGCTCCGCCACCTCACGTTGACACCTTCTATCGAGAGCTACGCCTGGCACGTTCCTTTTGCATGTTCTGGCAAGGTGCCGGCTCTCTTTTGCAGGTTCCTTGAATCGCTTTGGGCCGACGCGCTGCTACGTGAGGCGGTGACATTGCTACATCATTCAGTGTCACGACATTTGGAAAAGATTGTTGCAGGTGCTAGTTTGACATGCTTTAAGCCTCCTTCCCATTATCAGCAAGTGCTCTTAAATTGTTTATGGTGAGATGTCACCAAATCGTGTGCCAGCATGTTTCAGAGAGCACTCACATTGCAGAGCATGGTGCTGAACGAAGCGATCCCTTGAGCCGTATGCATCTAGAAGCAACATGCCGGTTTGAAGCGGGTAAACAGACGTGCCAGAACAGAATCAACGTCCAGTGAAAACACGCAAAAACAATGTGCCCAGCGTAGCTCTTGACAGCAGGTGTCACCTTGAGGTGAAGCAGCGATGCATTTTTGCAGCTGCTGCCTGTGGTATCCACACTTTCGCTCCCGTCTGTAACTACATTTTGTCGAAGCATCAGTTGCTCCTAAGCAATCCGTGACATCGCTGTTGCTTTCTTTGATTCAATTCTTGTTCTGGCCTGGTTTGAGTTAGCCTTCTGCGCATTATCAAAAAGGATAGGTGCTGCATTTGGGTACGGTGAAAGTGGAGAAGAGCGCGAAAACCTGACTTCAAAGCTACCGAACTATTGAAAGTGCTGAAGCCGCAATCCTGCCGTGGCCATTACCCCGTCAGCTGCCACTCAAACCAACGCCTTGCAGTTGGTGGTGTTCCAGGTGCTCCAGAACATGTTTTGTTTCAATATTGGTCTGCCGAAAACTTAACAAAACTATTTCTGAAGGTCGCGGCAAGTATCTCGGCGTAGCACCGTAGTAGGAGACAGAGGTGCGTGACCTGCGCGATCCGCGACTGATAGATATTTGAGGAAAAGGCGCAGGGTGCTCACTGGCCGTAGTGGTCGTTTAGCTGTCGCAGCTACTAGTATGAAACTCAGAGCGTCACAATAGGGGTAAAGGAGCGTTGACTCACTGTGCCTTCTTGCTTGTGCATTATATGGTGAACATGGTTAAGGATGGCACAAACCAAACGCATGGATACTTTAATCACTGATAAAGGTATATTTAAGCATCTATGCCTGGTAATCACTAAACTGCATCCAGGTTTTTTAAAGAAAACAAATATAGATAAATATCTGCAAATTTTTCCAAACAATAAACATAGAAAATTCTAAGCTCGCAAGAAAACCTTCGGTGAAACACAAAGAAGAGAAGAGCAGCAGTGTCGTTCATCACCATTGGATTTCCTACAGGTTGTCCCTGTTCACTCTGGTCATTGACCATTAGGTTCTAGAAAATGAACCATTGACACAAACTAAAGTGCAGTGTGTGGACATGCCTCAAACCAGATGATACCTTTTTAAGTATGCTGTTCACGCAAAGGACCAGTAGATGTTAGGAAGGTTGTTTTCCCCGACCTCGATGGACCGCCTTGAAGTTGCCGTCGAGGACCGGGGATCGTGGATGAAGCTAGTTGCTGGAGGGCTGGATGCGTCGGTGGTGATGCAGAGGCGACCGACAACTCGGAGGGTTAACGAGATCAACAAAACTTTACTTCGATAAAAAAAGAGATGAAACAGTTACATAAAAGACAAGTGCGAACTGTAATAAACTGCCGCGCACGGCTTACAGACTGCACAGACGCCTCGGCGTCGGATGGTCCTACCGCGCACGGTAAGGACGGCGACTACCTTGTAGCCGCGAAGACGAAGACGCTGTCGCGCACGACAGGTAACGCGGCGCACCGCGGGAGCTGAACGTCAGTGGGGTCGCTCACGAGCCCGTTCCAAAACTCAAAGATTTCCCTGTCCGGCCAGGGTCTAAACCAACATGCTCGAACCCATCCAGGCCAATCAGGGTTCGACCCTGGTCCCATTGGCTGGAGGAATCAAACTACAACGCCTACACACAACGCACTTTCGACCAATCGGGTGAGAGGTCATTGCTCCGGGAGTGAACCATAAGCCAAGCCTTGGTTCTCAGAAGCCGAGGATAAAATACGACTTATGGCTTTCCTATCTGCCACAGAAGATACACATTCGCGAACACGGCGAGAACCACCGAGACATGTCGGCTGGGGCACGTCTATGCCACCGCGAAAGGCCGTTGGCAACAAAGTAAAAAGAAAGACACGCCAGGCATATGCAGAATATATGGGGAGCGCCTGGTCCCCGGGCGTCACGGAAGAGTTCCGAGACACGACTCCGAGAGCTCTGAAGCACTTTGTCTCCCAGCAAACGACCTGGCGACCGGTGACGTGTTAATGTCTCGGCCGTGGGTTCCCCGGCAAACCTTTACGTCTGGCCGCGCGTTTCAGGGTCAAGGGGTAGACGCACGCGGCGCTGAGACAGCAGCCTCTCGTCGGCAAGTTAAGTGTTTTCACGTGGGTTCGAAAACCGGGGTTCCGCATGAAATGCAACGAAGAGGGCGACATGCCCGCGGCCATTTCGCCGATACCGGGAAAAGCTCATAAACAAGCAGAATTCCGACTCGTAACGGCACGGGACCCCTGAAACGCGACACTCGTCTCCCAAGGCGCTTCCCCATTCCCGACCGAAGCGCCGACAGGCGGCTAAACAAAACAGAGCAGGGTATGCCGTCCTGTCGGTCGAAAAAAAGTAATAAATAAAAGCGACCCCCTGAAACGCGACACTCGTCTCCGAAGGCGCTTCCCATTCTCGCGAAGCGCTGACAGGCGGATAAAGAAACAGAGCAAGGGATGCCGTCCTAGCAGTCAAGAAAACATAATAAATAAAAGCGACCACCTCTACAGGACCTCACCGATTGAGTCGCCAGTTGTGGTGCTGCTCACACTCTCCAAGGCTGGCACCGGGGTCGCTGGTTCTGTTGCGGCGGCAATGACCTCAGTGGGACTTTCTGTCATGGGCATAAAGAATATAAATTATTAAGAATGCTGAATATTAGCACTGACAGTACATACCTGCAACTTCATTGGTGACCACAAAAAATGTGCCTGGCTCAAGGAATTCGGGAATTGTATTTATGTACCCTCTTGTTCAACTTCGATTGAATTGGCAACCACAGACGTTGTAGCTCGGCTTATGGCTCCCAGCTCTGCGGTAACATTGTCTTCTCTACAGTGGCATGGATCCACAGCTGTCGAAGGTGGCTGTCTTTTGGGAACATGTGCCACTGATACGTGCCTATTGCGCTTGTTGTTGTGGTGGCATCCTGGAATGCAGCACGTAGTTCCACTTTTAAACTCCTACCCATTTCCCTAGGAAGCAAGAGCAGGTGTTACTCATCCAGGTCACATCCACGCAAGTGCTCCATAGCACAGTCGTGTGCATTCATATAATATTAAATTGAAGCCGTACCCGTGTGGACACTTGTAATACGAGGTCTTGCCCAACCAACAGAATTGTACACCATAGCAATCGAACCCGGTTATCTAGACGGTCGCCTCGTCGGATCAGAGAAAATCCCCCAGTTACATATAAGGGGCAATATTCAATGAAGCAAATATTGTCAACATTCAATCCTTTGACGTCATCGGACTGCGGAATGTCCAAGTCCTCTCCACATTCCTCAAATACGGTAACTAACACATTCCACACCCATCTTCGAAAAAAAATTTCGTTTCACGCCCTATGTACACGGGGGCGTCATGTGCGCATAGGCTGGATATCTGAACTGCACGTAGTGGGAACAACAAACTCTGGGACTATCAGTTGTAACGCGCGGGGAGGTCTACACAAGCACACCTGACCGATCCAGCGCTCATGATCCGATAAGCGGTCTCCGCAGCGCTTACGCTCGCACCGCCTGTCTGAAGCAAGTCGACATCAACTCCAATAACGCCTCTCACTTTCAGTGCATGAGCTGTACCTCGACGGGCGGTACATTTATGATCCCGCTCGCGCCACAGCAGCGGGTTAATACATTTGAGGTCTAGTAGTTACATATAGGTTGATACGTGCAGTTCGGCTAGCATTTCACGCGTCTCCGCGGTTCAGAAAATGCGTCTAGCAAGTCGGATCGCACGCTAGAACCAGTTCGAGTCCACTAGGCCCAGGATGTTATTACGTGAGCAGCGTGAGTTAGCGTTTAACGACAGCTTCTAAGCCGAGAACGACAACAAAAGTGCTGAAAACATTGCTTACCTCTTGGGCGAGATCGCATCTGAGGGTTGTCGAACAGGAGAGCCGGCGTTAGAAACTGCGAGGGACGTATACGGGCGAAACCGAGAATACGACGAACGATGCCACAATACGACATGGCTTAACACGGCTATTCGAGAGATCGAAACCGAAACCTCATGGGTCAACTAGTTCCCAGGAATTCCCTGCGTGGAATTTTGTTGCGGTGGGGCGCCTCGGTTTTGGAATAAGTCTATTCGAGAGAGTGCGTCTTTCAGCGGCTTGTGATCTGTCATCACAAAACATTATTGTCCCTCGGGTAGTAGCGGAAGTGTCTGATGGCAAGGTAGACTCCCAGAAGTTCGCTTCCGAAAGCGCTGTAGCGGCACTCAGTGTTTGACAGCTTCTCCGACGACAGAATTAGAAGCGTCTATCATGACTGATGTTGGCACTCCAGCCTTTGGATGCGTCAGCACTGTAGCTTTTGCAAGTTCCTTCTTGATGGTGAAAAACGCTGCATCAGCAGTTGGTGTCCAGGTCAACGGCGTTCTTGCCTTGCTTTCCTTGCAAGAGGTCATGCAGGGGCTGGAGGATAGTAGCACACTGAGGAACAAAGCGCCTGTAGAAGTTCACGAGCCCAAGAAACCAGCGGAGTTTCTTTGTTGTAGGGGACAGCGGGAACTCACGGATGGCTTCTACTTGCTGTGGCAGCGGCCGTATGCCTTGACTGTCGACACGATGGCCCAGAAAATCCAGGCCCTTGACGCCGTCAGTGCACTTCGCAGGGTTGACGATCAATCCATAGTTTTCGAGGCGAGAGAAGAGCTGCTATAGGTGGTCTACGTAGTTTTCCTGGTTGTCACTGGAAAACGAGGATGTCGTCCATGTATGCGAAAGTAAAGGTCAGGCTGCGTAGGACTTGGTCGATGAACCTTTGGAAGGTTTGGGCGCGTTGCAGAGACTCAAACGGCATTCGCAAGTACTCGAACATGCCGAATGGGGTTATTATGGCGGTCTTCGGGACGTCAGCCGGTTCCACAGGAATTCGGTAGTACGCTTTCACGAGATCCGCCTTACTGAAGATGGTTGCTGCATGCAAGGCACCGGTGAAATCCTGTATGTGGGGAATCGGGTAGCGATTGGGGACCGTGGTGCGGTTGAGGGCTCTGTAATCCCAGCATGGACGCCAGTTGCCGCTGCTCTTTGGGGCCTTGTGGAGGGCCGAAGACCAGGAACTGGAAGAGAGCCAGGTGTAGCCAAGCTCGAGCATGTGCTCAAATCCTTGCTTCGCTATCCGCAGGCAATCTGGAGCTATAGTAGATTACAAGTCAAGAAGGTCGCGGCAAATGCACCTCAAAGGGAATCATATATCCCTCCGCCACCTCCGCATCCAATAGCGTCCCATCGTTTCCGTGATGTCGTGGCCAACGCGGGAGAGGGTTTTGCCTTGCTTTGAATATTTGCTTTATCTTTCGACCTTGACTTAGGGTTGTGGAAGCCACGAGAGGGAGATTAGAAGTCGTTTTGTTTCCGATCGAAACAAAAACGCCTTTGGGGATTAGCTTCCCTTCCGATGGATACAAAGGCCACTTTCAAGGGCTTGGTTTCCTCTCCGATGAATACAAAGGTCGCTTTCTTAAAAAAAAAGGGGGGGGGGGCTCGGAGACAAGTTGGCATCACTCTGTAGCCATTATCTATTCATTGAAGTGGAACAAGGGGTGTTTCCAGGAAACTATTCTTTCGACTGCGGATGGATTTCAAACAGTCGCACCACGATTATGGGAGGAGCTTCTCCTACCTTCTTGACTTGTAACCGACTATAGGCGTCTAGGTCGAGCAAACACCGGAGCTTCCTTCGTTTCGATATGGTGGGTCATGGTGTGCTTCACCGGTATGTCCCTTGAAGTTCACGTTGGGGAATTCGTCGAGGATATCTTTTCATTGGGAGGTGGGCTCGACCTGGGGAGGCTGGCGCCTCTTGGACTCCTTTGCAGATATTCCCTGTACGGTAAGGCGAGTCTCAGTGTCGTGAAGCAGCTTTCACTTTACATCCACCATGAGCGCGAGATGTCAGAGAAAGTCGGCTCCGACGATGAGTTGAAGAACGACGGCGATTAAGGAAACCCACTGAAACGTCCATCTGAGGCCGATGTTGAGAGTAATTGACTTTTGTCCGTACGTCTTAATTGATGAACCATTCACTGCATGTAGTTGCGGGATGTCTTGTCGATGCCTTCGATCTTCCAGCGTAGGCGGAACAACACAAATCTCGGCCCCCGTGTCTACTAGGTACCGAACCTTGGTGGTTCTGTCGGTTACGTAGAAAAGACGGTTGGACTCCACGCCTGCTACACCATCCGCCTCTAGTGTGCGGCCCTGCCGTTTCCCGAGAAAGTAGACGGGATACTACCACGGCAGCCAATCTTAAGATGATACACTTACTTCGAAAACGAATGTTACTTACAATTGCTAATGTGCCGTTCTGCTCGCATACAGAAAACCTGTTCAGAATGTATAACATATTAAGTATGTACAATATGTATAATTATAGGCTTTCTACAAAGTATAAACATGAATTGTTCAGTAACCACACTTACATAATTGAACTGTCTGGTTTAAACCAACGCGTTTCCAATTATCAATTTCGAAACCCTAAATACTGAAATGTATTTACTTGCCGATTAAACCTAGGAAAAGAAATGTTATGCTACAGATTACCTAAACTGCTTAATTGTTTTATTCACAGTGATGCTCACGTAGATACCACCAACATGAAAGAATTGCGTGCGTTGATGTGCCATTTTGTTGTAGACGACTAATGTTTTTGGTGTGCGTGTGTGTTGTTTAGTTCTCTCTCGCCCTGTCATTGCTGCAGAATGCAATTGGGGGCCGAGAGCTCGTCAAGCCGTTTCGTGCGGCTTTTTTTCTCGACTTCCACCATTGTAAACGGGAAATAAAGACGTTATTATTATTATTTGGTTGGCACTTATTGACGTCGTTGCAGTGACGGTAGGGATACCAGCAAACCTGGTATTTTGCAGGAGACTTGCTTCGGCGGCGTTCTTCGTTGCTTCGTTTACTTGCACTCGTTGATCGGGAGTGAGACATGCGGAGGTCATTGAGCTCTCGCGTGAGTTGATCTATCCTGGCTTCCATCCGAGAGTTGGAAGACAGCAGCTGGGCAATCTTGTCCTCCACGGCCGGCGATGATCGTGCGGCATGGAGTGCGGTGCCATATGCTTGCACAGCGGAGATGGATGGAAAGCAAGCGTCCATGATTTGGTCGCCATCCGAACCAACGTGGCGGTGGAGTCGGTGGTCGTTGTGCTCAGTATCATGCGGACTGGTTATGGCAGCCTATGGAGGAAAAGTTCTCGGAGAATTGTTGTCTCCATGTTCGGTGCTTTATCTCCTAGAAGCTGTTCCATTCATCGTAGCAGTTCTGCCGGCTTCCTGTCACCTAGTTCCTTTGCCGTCAGGAGTTGCTGCAGTCGGCGGTGTTCCGACTCTGTTGTTTGCCGGATGAGTTCACTCTTCAAGTGTTTTAGAGCTGGTCTTCTGTGGAGCACGAAGGATGTCCCGAACGACTGCCGCCGATGACTGTGGCAGCGCGGAAACGACGTGGTCGAACTTAGTCAAGGACGATGTTATCTTGTTCTTTCGGAAGGTCGATTCAATCGTGAGGAACCAGAGTTTAGAATCGGCAGCCCAGAATTCTGGTAACTTGAAGTTGACCGCAGCGACAGCAAGCGTTCTCAGGTCGCCCGACGACGCGGAAGCTTGATTGACGCTCATCGTTCGAAATGAGTGTAGACGTTCAAAGGCAAGCTTCACCGGTTGATGGAAGCCACCAGGCGGGTAGGAGGTCTTGTTCCGAGCCTCGAGTCACCAGTTTGTAGCAAGAAATGGTTTTTTGTTTGCCAACAAATTATATATTTACAAAAGAGACAAAATCTAAAGATCGTGGAACGTGGACTGCGTAGCCCTTAGCCTAGCTATCTCGAGCTCCAGCATGCAAGTAATGGTGTTTTCTTGTGCTGGTAGTCTTCGTCTTCTTTACTTGCTGCAGTGTGCCGCTACAGGTTCATTGGGTCTGTCAATGTCTGCTGACTGGCCTTTCCTGAAAAACAAAAAAGCTGGGTTCCATAAAAAAGTAAAAAAAGCTGTCATCAAAAGTGGAGTGCCACTCAAATACAAAAAAAGAAACAGCATAAATGTGCTTGTACACCTTCTTCCTCGCAGATCTAGAGTAAACCATTTCCTGCAATCTATGGAGTGCATCCAGTGAACGAGGAGGTACCAAAGAGGTGATCCGTACAAGGAAATTTTATAGAGCCCTGCGCGGATAACAGTTTGATTATCCGCATCCGATCCGCATCCGCAGACTTTGTATCCGCATCCGAACCGCATCCGCGAACTTTTACAATATTGTATCCGTATCCGATCCGCATCCGTATACTTTGTATCCGTATCCGAACCGCATCCGCAAAATGTGGAACCACATCCGACTCACAAGCCAGGCATTCATTGTATATCATAACATCCAAGAGTGAATGAAAAAAATAAATAAATACAAATAGCACTTTTTATGTTGTTTGCTTATCTCTGTACAAAGAAATACTCGGGTCACTATTCAAAGGGAATGCCATTTTATCATTATCAGTGTCATCGTATATATATTAAAAGCTATCAGCCTTCCCGAGACACTGCGCGTCGAAGGAAAAGTTATCTCAGTTATGTGATCGTCCTAGGAGTCCGCGACACTTTGCCCTGAACAAGTGCACAAAAAGGATGTCGAGGCACTACTTTTGTTTTTGGAATCATGACCACAGTACTCTTTGCGAAGAGGGGGACGTTTCTTCAACTTTCTTGTGACTTGTAGGTTTGAGGTCTTCTTTGCCCGCAGAAAGTTTCCGCTCTTTCCCTGCCAATGTACTAGCATTCTCGGGACGACTGATGCCCTGCAATCTTTACTTTTTCTATAGATAGCATTTTTGACGAGAGGCAACGCACTAACTGAAGGGATCTTCAGTGAGAATCAGATCTTCCTTAGGATCCCTATCGCTTCTTCGAAATGCATTTTGTGTAAATACGTCTCGTACGTGGACAACTTTTAGTGGACACATATTTCATGGACACACGGTTCGTCGACGCTGTACGTTTTGTGGCACATGCCCCTGCGACGTTTAGTCGACAACGCAGTTCTTCACTAAGCCGCTAAAAGCTAGCGCGCTATTCACTAAGGCGTGCTTAACCACGCCCCCCTCCGCCAGTAATCCAGGCGAGACGCAAAAAGTTTGTTGAGAAAATAGCAGGGTTGTGTGCGACGAAACGTCTTAGGTTTTTCGATGAAGCGAACACGGAAAGCTTTTGGATCAAACGTCGCATGTCGACGAGACGATTTGTAGATGAAACGTCAGTCGACGAACTGAATGCCACCGGGCAAAACTATAGATAGATCCGGATCCGCGGATATCCGCGTCCGCTGCCCCTGGCATCCTCATCCGATCCGCAATCCGCCAAAATTTGTCTAATTTTTATCCGCATCCGCCAGTTTACTGCGGATATCCGCGGATATCTGCGGATAATCCGCCGATATCCAGGGCTCTAGATATTTGACATATCCATGCTGAAACTATGTTCCCATTTTGAAAAACAGCGCGAATAACACACGGACAAGAAGAGAACACACAGGACGATGCGCTGACTATCAACTATCTACTCAGAAGACATACAGAGAAATACACGCGAGGATTGCTGCTTCTTATTTTTTCATACCACGATGTCGCCCAACTTTCCATTCTAGGAAACTAGGTTTTTAACGGTGTCATACTGTAAGCCCTGTGAGTGTGATTCTCCGGGTGCACTTTGTAAACAGCAGTGATTGGCCTATAATGCGCTCTGCAAAAATGCAGACATGATGGTGTGCCGTCATGTGTGTGCAGATAGTATATAATCTACACCAGAGATTATGTACGGTATGTTAACAACACTACATCTGATTAATTGGATATCTTGAATTTTACTGTGCTAAACACTGCACACTATGGGCCTGCTTGAAATTCAATGTAGGAATGCAAATACGATATAGGGGCTATTTCGGATTTTACTTCTGCAGAATAGAATCGAGCACCAAGATTTTGCCGCATGCAAGCACACACTGACCCACTATACACCTTTCCGAGAAACACCCGACCCCAGGGGCAACAAACCATTTTCGAGCCCAGTCATGGGGTTTGGGGCTCAGACCCTCACTGACGTCCCTGCGAACCCCAACCTAGTGGACTGTGATTTCGATAGGGGCAGCCTGCCTATACGCGCTGTTTCAAACATTGCTGCGGCTAAATTCTCGTCTCTTCCCGCTGTATTTTGTGTTTCATGGTGCACGTATTTTACCGAGGACATTGATAAAGCATTGAAGCACATTAAGAAAAAACACAAAAACAATTGTAGTCTATCTTTGTTGGGTACGCACGCAACAATACGAATGCGACTAAAATTTTAGTGGTCGTTTCTAGTTTCCCCAGGATTGTGTCCGCCAGCAAATAAATGCGGACACAACACTCCGGACAGCTTCCGCCGTCTATGAGCGACGGCGGCAAACAAACAACCGGCTTGCCGGTTTTAAGGTTGCTGCCGTCGCTCATAGATAGCGGCAACCTTTCCACTCTGGCTCGCAGACTTGCGGCCGGCCATTACTTCATTCCCACCATAGTACAGCTTCGCTGGTCTTCCTTCTTCACCAAAAAAAAAAGGCTGCAAGTTTTTTTTTACGATAAGTTTCGACGGTG
The DNA here is from genome assembly GCA_037355805.1 of Ixodes ricinus. NCBI lineage: Eukaryota > Metazoa > Arthropoda > Arachnida > Ixodida > Ixodidae > Ixodes > Ixodes ricinus. The sequence goes on along the minus strand of JAZHYW010063360.1, from coordinate 22,950 downwards.
CTACCTGATTAGCCGCATGTCAAACGACAAAGCGCTTAGCTGTCGAAAATAATTTACAACATAAGATAGTCGAAAGGCATGCATTTTTCAGCTCACAAGTAACGTGTTTACCGATGGACAGGACACGGACATACGATTTCGCGAGTGTTAACATTCGAACAATATATTGTACGTACCACACGATGCAGGGTTATCTGAAAATAATTTATTTAAGAAAGATCTAAAATAACAGTCACAGTCGACGACAGTCACATCTTGACTATCGACCGGAATCCTAGCCAAGCTCATTTTGGGGCACGTTTTATGGAGAGCTTCCTTTTTCACAACAGCACCAAGGCAAAGGAAGGGGCGCGACTGACTATATTCGAACAGCTATTTTTGTCTATGACTGAGAAGAACGCTAGGCGGATTATCTCTCGCAAGGGGAAGAACAGTTGTCATTGCTCGCTAAATCGTGTCGAGGACCGTTCGACGTCTTTCCCCGCCTTCGTTTCCCGTGAATGCAAAGCAGAAACGCTTGAATGGCAGGCACTTACCAGCCCTATTTCTCACAGTGGAAGATAACACAAAAAGGGTACGCAGCATGCAGCAGAAAAATTAAGTGGAAACTTTCAAGAGGGGCCAGAAAACGTCGAATGCAAAACCGCCGAACATAGGAAGATAACCGCGCTGTGTGGGTTTCCACGGTCCAAGAGAGTGGCAGAAAATTTCATCTGATATGGGACGCGAGAGTCGCACGAGCCGCATCAGCATCAGCAGCATGGTGGCGGCCAAACAGCGTTTTTTTAAAGGTGTATACTTCCTTTCATTTTAAACGCGAGGCTTTCTGCGGCTCTGCCAAGCACGCGTGGGCATACTGTGCAAGCGAAGTGTATAGGAACATGCTCGTACTGCTAGCTTTGGTTTCTTGCACATTAAATATAAACAAACATTAGTAACTTGGATCATAGACTTTCAGGGGCAACAAAACAAGTGATAAACTGTCAATCGAACTCTGCAGAGCAAATCACTTGGCTTACTTCATGATTACAAAAGCCTGAGACTGGGGAACGAATAGAAAGGGAAAAACACACAAGGCCTCAAACATAGCTGAGTTCTAGCCGAACTGGCTTGCCCCCGAGATTTTCATTAGGCCGAGCAGCCTTGGGCCGTTGAGTCGCCCCACACAAAGCAGCCCTCTGGCACCGTACCCGGCGTCGACGGTGCGGCGTCAGGTCCACACCGACGACACAGAAGCTTCAACCCGCCCTTACGTTCCCAGGCGTCAAAAAGGCTCGAGGTGCGACTAAACACTTCTTATGAGTTGTGAATTCGAAAGCATGCATGTCATTCTCCCGCTCCCTTATTTTGTCTGCCGCGTACTTGCGCCGACGGCCGAGCGCGCGCTCTCCTCGCCGCTCTGGTCTTGGGCGTGGAGCCGCTGCCTCGCTTGGCGGTGCGCGGCGTGTTACCGGTGCGCCGGCGGCGCGTACGCGCAGCGCCATGGGGTGGCGGTCGTTGAAACGGATGCGCAGCGGCCAATGGGAGCAGCGTTCCTTGAAACTATGACGCGCACCAGCCAATGGGACCGAAGTCGAAACCCATCAGATTTCGGCTTCACCCGCTCCTTTGGGATCATTTAACCTAGGTGCCGTTTGGCTAGGCTTTTCGTGTGGCTTCAAAGCCGGGAGCCATCAGATCGCGGCATCACTTGGAGAAAGGAGTTTAGGTGCCGTCTGGCGCGGCTTCAAAGCTGATAACATCGGCTCGCACCATGGGACAGTTAATGCTTTCAGAATTAAAAACTTCCACTGTCACTGAGAACAGGCCGACGCCTAACTTTCAGGAGGTCACTCACCTTCCGGTTCATGTGTAGCTGTGGTCGATGAAATGGAGGATAGTTATGAACCGGAGGCTGCCAATCCCAGCCTTAAATCGAGACTCACACTCGCTTGTTCGCACAGACTTGAGATCGGCTCAGTCGTATCCGCTCGCTTTTGAATTTTGAAGTATAACAGCGAAAATAACATTCACCAAAAAAAGGAAAGCGAATGCAGTAGCAGGTACACTGTAGTAGCAGGATAACAGCATAGACGGCGGCGGGCCGAAAAAGGCGCGATTGGCTAGAATAATTCTGCAGTAAATACATGTGAAGTTTTTTCCTGATATTTCCAGATATTAGTTATTTATTTGTAACAATTTATTTTACAACTGAATAAAACTATTTTGTCATTTATTGTGTTAGTAACTTCTTAACGTTAGAGACTACATGTTTACTTTTTCTCAGTTACTGCGGAGATGCATGCATCCCGGTCTCGGAAGCCAGGGAAGTGCAGCTTTCAGTTTCCTTCTTCCATCACGGTGACACTAACGAGACGGCGCGTTGCGGCAGAAGGGCAAACTGAATTATGGGTGTAGCAAACATCGGCACGGCACTCGCAACAGATGGCGCCACCAAAGTTAACACGCTCACTTGATTTTACGTCGTGTACCCAAATGCACACACACACACACACAACTGCCAATCTAACACGGTGCCCTCCTCTCCATCTCTTTTTTGTTTTTGTTGCGTTTTTGTATGTATGGTAAGCACATGCGGTTGGCTGCTCTGCCCGATCAAGAACTGCCTTGATGTGCGCTTTGCGCGAAGGCACTGGGCCTAGACCGAGAGCATTCCGTGGTCCCTCTCCGCTTAGAGGCTGCTTTTGTGCGTGAAAGTATTACGCCGATTTACGCAGTTTTAAATGTTCATGTTGCGAATTGAAACTGACTCTTGGACGAATTGTGCGTTTGTAGTAGAGCACTACTGCCACTAAAGCAGTAATATTAAAAATTGGAACCCCCACAAAGTCAGGGTTTCGAACCTACTGCGCAGCACCGTCAATGACATTTTTGTTTCCCATGCCGTCCTGCTGGGATTTCAAGTTTTGAATCAAATCAAATTAAATCAAATCAAATCAACTCAAATCTTTATTTCCTGAAAACTGGAGGGATCGCCAGACAAAAAGCTTTTAAAAAACAGCTTGACTGGGTCTGGGATCCCTTTACAGTGGCAGCAGCTTTGACAGTGAAAAACATATATATATATATATGTATATACAGGGTGTTTCACGAAAGGTGGACAAATTCGATATCGCAAAAACTACGCGTCGCAACAAAAAAGGCTTGTGTCTTTTTGGTCCTGGGTCAGGACCCTATTTAGGAAAATTATTAAAGTCCGAGATAATTAGATTGTTAATTATTTTTGCGCAATTAACTTTTTTAATATTGTGTTTAAGGGCATAGTTTCAATTAGACAATTGCTCAGCGTCATCAAAAACCACTAAATCAACAAATTGTAGAACGATAGAAGGCACGCGTAGCATTTTACGGCTTTCTGAAAAACCGTACAAATTCGACAGGTTTTTAAGTTTCAGTTTGCTATCGGAGTGCATCTGGGCCCCAGCAGCACCGCGCCCCGTGGAGAGATAGTGCATCCAACCTCTGCTGCGCTGCCATCGCGCGACGTAGCAGAGGCTGGATTGCACTATTTCTCCACGGGGCGCGGTGCCGCCGGGGCCCGAGATGCGCTCCAATAACAAATCGAAACTTAAAAACCCGTCGAATTTGTACGGTTTTTCAGAAAGCCGTAAAATGCTTCGCGTGCCTTCTATCGTTCTGCAATTTGTTGATTTAGTGTTTTTTGATGATGCTGAGCAATTTTCTAATTGAAACTATGCCCTTAAACCCGATATTAAAAAGTTAATTACGCAAAAATAATTAACAATATAATTATCTCGGACATTAATAATTTTCCTAAATAGGCCCCTGGCCCAGGTCCAAAACGACACAAGACTTTTTTTGGTGCGACGCGTAGTTTTCGCAATATCGAATTTGTCCACCTTTCGTGAAACACCATATATATATATATATATATATAATATATATATATATATATATATATATATATATAAATAAATATATATATATATATATATATATATATATATATATATATATATATATATATATATATATATATATATATATATATATATATATAATGTATTCATGGGAAAATTAGAGTCTCAGTTCCTTTCTGAATGTCCCGTAAAGCCGCTAATATACAAAAGGTTTATAGATGATATATTTATCGTCTGGTCGCACACTGAGGAGGAGCTGGTGGACTTCATAGATCGATACAACGCTGCTCATCCGAGCATCCGCTTTACACATTCGTACTCTCAAACCGAAATAAACTTCTTAGACGATCAATGTTAAAATAGAGGAAGGTAAACTCGCCACGAGCCTATACCGTAAGCCAACAGACCGACAGCAATACCTGCATTATCAAAGCGACCACCCACACCATTGCAAGAACAGCATTCCCTACAGCCAAGCTCATCGTTTCAAACGAATTTGTTCCAAGAGACAGATTTTGATGCGAGCAGCCAAAATTTAAAGTCAGTGCTAGAGAAACAAAAGTATCCACCCCGTATAATCGACGATGCAATCAGAAAAGCCAAGCAGCTGAACCGAGCAGACCTTATCAGCCCGCGCCCCACGCAAAGCGACGCACAACGCACAAATCTCTATCTAACTTATAGCATGAATCATCCTAATGTAAATAATATCTTAAGACGACATTATAACATTCTCGAACAAAGCGAGCGCCTTAAACGCGCGTTCCCATCCGCCCCTGGGGTAGTCCACAGACGATCGCGTAACCTCAAAGACACGCTGGTAAACTCTCGGATAAATTCATTGCCGCCACCTAACGAATGTATGCCTTGCATGCACCCAGGATGTCTCATCTGTAAACAGATGCAGCACACAAACACGGCCAGAAGCACGCACTCGCAGTTCTCGATCAAAATTAAAGGGCACTTAACATGTGCCTCGTCGAATGTCGTGTACTTATTCGAGTGTACCGTATGCAAAATGCAATACATAGGGCAGACTAGAACGGCATTTAGACTGCGCTTTAATAATCACAAATCTCACGCCATAAATCTTCCGACACTGCCTCTATCAAAACATCTCGCTCTCTCAAAACACTCATTTGATAAATTGTCAGTGACGCTCCTAGAATCTGGATTTAAATCAAATCGCGAACGTGAACAGCGTGAATCCTACCTAATTTACCGATTCAATACAATTAAACAAGGAATAAATGAAAGCCCCGGAACTCTGGCATCGATTAAAATGCTATCCGACGAATAGCAACAGCGATGAGGAGACATTTTTTCAGGTCCCATACCTTATTGTTAGCAGTGGTACTGTGTTTGTGGCCGGAACTGGACCATCAACTTTTCTCTTTTATTTCCAGGTTTTGATATTCTTTTATTTCTAGGTTTAACATTGTTCCCTTCCAGGTTTGAATCATGCATGCTCCATGAAACAACACAAGTGACCTTGGCGCCTTTTTTTTTTTTTTTTTGAGACAGCACTTTAGTTTGCGCGTGCACTTTTCGTCTATTGTACGTTATCGTCCAGGTCACCCCTGCCCGCCCGGACACAAAGCCACCCTGCGCCCTCTCTCAAGAAGCTACAACCGTCATCCCGCCGTCCTTGAAACTTGGCCCCGACCGTCAAGCTACTTTACCCGGATACGAACTGCACTACGCTTCCCTCTCACGAAAGCTCCAACCGTCATCCCGCCGAAATTTGGACCCGACCGTAGCATTGTATAAACGTTTGCCCATCTGGAACTCTTCCTACGCTCCTTTGGAAACTCCAACCGTCATCCCGCCGCTTTTGAAACTTGGACTCGACCGTAGCATTGTATAAATACCACCCGCGTTCATCTGTAAAAGTTCTTCCTGACGAAGGCCGGACTCCGGCCGAAACGTCGAAGAATAAACCGCCCGTTGTTGCTGTTTCCATCAAGGGTTTTGCTTTTCCTCTCAGTTATATATATATATATATATATATATATATATATATATATATATATATATATATATATATATATATATATATATACGGTGAGGAGGTTCAACGGGCCGGTTGGACGTGAAACGAAATGTGAGGAGTTCCAGGAAAGGCCTTTTACTTTACCAACGTTTCAAGCGGGGACCGCTTTTCTTCAGGGTGGGATGGTGTATCAAATGTCCTCTTCTTCTTGTTAACGTTCGTGTGGAAGAGGAAGAGGGACTATGAAGGGTATTGAAAATATTCGGAACGGGAGCAACAAAAATTCGTAATCTTTGAAATTAGTAATTATAAACAATAGTAATTCAAATCATTAAAACTAAATAAATTGATTTGCAGTATTTGCCACAGTCTTTGTTACAGTTCTTAAGCACAATCACCCCCGAGCAACCGGAGCGCACACAAAAGTAGCAATGAGGATGTGTTCGGGATTAACACCGCTGCGAGAGCGGAGATCTAGACAGATATATATATATTATATATATATATATATATATATATATGTAAAAAAACAAAAAATCACAGCAAAAACTTATGCAATTCAAGATCCAACTACGCGAAGCTACACACAATACAAGCGGAAATCTTTTTTGCTTGACGTGTACTTTTTGTGTTATTTGTCATATACTTGTTTAATAAGCATGGTACATTATAATGTAGTGACTGAAAGTTATAGTTTGTGCGAGATTCAGGAAGCACATATGTCTCTGTACGGAGGGTGTTAACATTACTTTCGTTAATCTTGAGTCCTGAAATAATGTACAAAAAATCTACAAATGCTTGAGATGAAAAACGAATCGCACAGAGTAAACGGTGTTTCGGCGAGGAAGCCAAGGAGCCGTTGCGATTGAGACCATTTTTAATGTCGGCCGGGTGATGGTAACAGAAATCAATAACTAAAAAAAACCGTCGATCCGGTACCTCTTCTTCCTTTTAGCTCTCTTCTTTTGCACCATCGTCGTCTTCTTCTCGTTGTAATCCTTGATCTCTTGCAAGATATTTTACATCTTCCCCCTCTCAGATGTCGTTTAATGAAAGCAATCCTCAAGTGGGTACATGAGTTGAATCGGCCTTCTCAGAATCTTGTTTCCTGGTCCTCGGAGAAGGCATGTACGTACAAGCCCGTCTCGACCGGGGTACGTTTTTTCGACCTTACACATTTTCCAGAACGCTCGATGCTTCTTGTCTCCTATCAAAACCAACTGTCCCTCTTTTATCTGGCTGCCCCTAACGTCCATTTTCAGAAGAGCGCCTCTTATTTCCTTCAGGTACTCCTGGTGCCATCTTTGCCACCAGTCTTTCGATAAGCTTTGTTTGGCTCTCCAGGCCTCTCCAATATCAGTGCCCCAATTTGTGCTAGAACTGGGGAGGCGCTGTTTTCCGCCAACTATATCCGCAGGCGTAATTGCAATTGGTTCCTCAGCTTCGTTGTATGTGTATGTCAGTGGGCGGTTGTTCATTGCACCCTCTACTTCAGCTGTGAGTGTGAGCAATTCCTCACTGCTGAGCAACTTCCGTCCAATCACCTTCCTCATTGACGCCTTCATGCTCCTTATCATCCGCTCGTAGAATCCACCCCACCACGGTGCTTGCTCGGCAATGTATTTCCACTTGATCTGGTGTGTCGCTATAAAATCTTTGATCTGGGGGCCCTGTATGATTTTTATCACCTCCCTGATATCCTTGTCCGCTCTCTTGAATGTTCTAGCGTTATCGCTGTACACCACAGAACACATTCCTCTTCGTGCAACAAATCTTCTAAACGCTTGCATGAAGCTGCTTGTCGATATGCTGGGCACGACTTCCAGGTGCACCGCTCTGGTTACCGCGCAAGTGAATATTACGATGTACATCTTCGTTACTCCTCCGGACGCTTTTGCGTAAAGTGGTCCAGTGAAGTCTATACCCACAACACTGAATGGAGGGCTCTGCGTGACTCTGTCTGCCGGTAAGGGAGCCATCTCTTGATCCAGCGGTCTTGTGTTGTACTTTTTGCACTCAATGCATTTGCTTAGAATCTTTTTGATTAACTGTCGTCCTTGCAACACCCAGAACTTCGTCCTCAGGCGCGCCAGCGTGTCTCTTACTCCTCCGTGCAAGGTGAGATGGTGCACATGCCGCACCAGAAGCTCTGTGAAGTGACTGTTCTTCGGCAATATCGCTGGATGTCGTTCTTCAAAACCGAGCTGGCTCTCTTGAAGACGACCTTCTAGCCTGAGTACCCCATCTTCACTCCTGAAGACTTTCGCTCCATGTAGCACCTCTCCATCTTTTCCTCCTCTCATCTTCGTTGCGACTTCCTGGTTTAGGTGTGATATATTTTGCTCTTGTTTAATAAGATAACACTCAGCTTCCTCCAGTTCTTCAGCTGTTAGAGGGCCCGTAGTATTGCTTCCTCTTGTCCTTTTTATGTACCTGAACACCCAAGCTGTCACTCTCAAGAGCCTCACGTACGAGCTGAACCTTCGAATGTCGATTATATTGGTGAGTGTTAGGTTTACCACGCACATGTCTGTTTTCAGTGGTTCACTTCCTTCTCTTATTTTATACTCATATGGTGGTCGTGTTGGGCTCTCGACTAGCCATTCTGGTCCGTTCCACCATAAACGTGAGGTCACAAGTTGGCAAGCCTTTACTCCTCTCGTTAGGAGATCGGCAGGATTTTCTACACTTCGTACGTAGTTCCACGCTTCTGGTTCTGACCTCTGAATTATTTCCTTCAATCTGTTTTCGACAAACGCTTCTCTTCTTTTACTTTCTTTGATCCAGTGTAGCACAATAGTGGAATCTGTCCAAAAGCAAGATTGGCTGATCCTCCGAACTAAATTTTTAGTGACGTACTCATTCAGCCTTGCTGCCATGGTAGCGGCTAAAAGTTCTAACCGTGCTAGTGAAATGGCTTTCAGCGGAGCAATTCGACCTTTTGCTAGCAGCAGTTGCGCTTCCTTGTTTCCATCTTCGTAGGTGGTCACTATATACGCCGCTGCGCCGTACGCAAATGGACTTGCATCCGAAAAGATATGTAAATCGGCTTTCTGCACCGATTGTCGTTGATTAGCGTCATAACATCGGTGTACGCTGACTTGCTTTAGGTCCTCCAGCTCATTTATCCATGTCGTCCATTCCCTGTTTTCCTTCTCTGGCAGTGGATCGTCCCATGTGATGCCTTTCTTCCAAAGTTCTTGAAATTCTCTCTTAGCTCTCACTGAAAATGGTGTGAGCATTCCCAAGGGATCAAACAGTCTTGCTGTTATTTGCAGCACTTGCCGCTTGGTAAGGGTTGCTCCCTTGAGCCTAACCATCCACTTTTCGACTGGAAAACTGAGCTCGTCCGATGTATTGTTCCATATTAGGCCCAATACTCCATTCTCTTCGGCTTTGGCCACCTGGGCGTTGCCCTCATCGTCATGCGCAAATTCATTTTGCACTTCCTGATTATTCGACACCCATTTTCGCAAGTTCATTTTCGCTCTGGAGAAGATACATCGGGCTTCACGATAAGTTTTTGTAGCCTCCTCTGCAGTGTCTGCTCCAAGTAACACGTCGTCGACATAAATATTCTTCTTTAATTGGGCAACTGTTTCCGGAAACTCGTCCTCCACCGTTTTCATGTGATATCGAAGAGTAGCCGCGAGGAGAAAGGTGCTTGGTGCAGTGCCAAACGTCACTCTCTTCATCCTCCATGCTTCCATTTTAGGGTGCTGCTGCGAAAGGCTCGGCTTCTCTTTCCACCAGTACAAGCGGAGCGCATCTCTGTCTTCCTCGTGTATGCCAATCTGTAAAAACGCCTTTTCCACGTCCGCCACCATTGCGATACGATGATGTCGGAAGTTGATAAGTAAAGCCACAATATCTTTGTTTAAATTTACGCCAACTTCCAGATTGTCGTTTAACGAAGATCCGGGAGAACCGCTTGATGATGCATCGAATACTATGCGGATTTTCGTGGTGGCCTTGTCATCTCGCATTACTGCCTGATGTGGCATGTAGTAGCACAGTCGCCCGTTCGTGTCCTCATCTTTCACCTTTTCTGCAACGCCGTTGTTTAAATATTCCCGTATCGCGCTGTCATACTTCTCAAGTAGTTCCGGATTCTTCTGTAGCCTTCTTGTCAGTTGGTTCAGCCTTTTTATAGCCAGTCCTTTGTTGTCATCTAAGCTAACTGTTGGTTTCCATGGCAGTCGGACGTGGTACCTGCCCTCCTGGAAAGTTACTGTATCTTCAAACTTGGCGAGTATGTCGTCGTCGTGGCCGTTTTCTATTGGACTATCTTTGATGCCTGCTGCTTCCAGTTCCCAAAATTGTTTCAATGCGTCGTTGACCTCCTCGACTGTTGCAGTTACGTTCAAGACCATTATTGTGGAAGAAACCGTCAATTCTGAATGAACTGTCATCGGTCCTTGAATTGTCCATCCTAGCACTGTCTCCATGGCAGTGATTCTTTTGTCTAGCTTCTTAATTCGTCCAGTACACATCTCCCAGTAATGATCCGAACCAATCAGAATGCTCGTAGCTTCGTTATTGATTACTTTTTCTGGGTCGTCTGCTAGTAGTATGTTCATCCTTTTCAGGTTCCTTTGAATATTGATGTCTGGCCTTGGCAGCGTCTCTCTTGAGATGACTTCCACTTCTAAGGCCTCTATCAAAAATTCTTCTGTCATCGGCTCTTTTTTCAGCTTCACTTCCACTACATCGAGTATTCGCTCCACCTCTTTTCCCCCAAATGATCCAATAATGAGTCTTTCTTTTCTGAGAACTTTGCATCCCAATTTCTTGGACAAGCTTGCGGTTATAAACGACCGCTGGCTTCCGCTATCCAGCATCACCCGACAATAATATGATGCTAATCTTCCTTCTGTCCAAGCCACCGCTGTTTGTAGTAACACGCATGTGCTGCTACGGCGGATCTGTTGTGAGGCATGGAAATTGCATGCCCTCTCCGTAGACACCTCTTGATCGTGGTACAACGTTGCACTACTTGCGTGTGCGCTTTGATCAGGTGTGTTTATTGTTATGCGTTGAGTGGATGTGCTTTGGTTGATTCCTTCACCTTGCTCGTAACGGCGGCACATTGATGTTGCATGCCTTTGCTTGCAGGCCTTGCAGGTTATCCTGGCTTGGCAGAACCTCGCTGTGTGGTTTGGTCTTGTACAGCGAAAACACCTTCTGTCGACTCGGAGTTTTGACTTCCTGTCCTCATATGATTGCGTTTTCGTGCAGTCTTCAGCGTAGTGACCAATTTGATCACAGAAGAAGCATTTACGCGCTGCTGTGCTCTGGAACGTTGACGCCCATGCAGAATTTCTTGCGGGTGGGGATTGCGCTGTCGCGTTACTATTTCTCGTTTCTTCTTCTGTCACCTCTTCCCTGCATCTCACTTGATGTTTGATGTAGTCGATTAGGCTCTTCAGCATTTTCTCATTTGTTCTTCCTGGGGTCTCGTCCGCTTGTTGTGACGTGGACGCTACTGGATCACATGATCTTGATTGTTCTTTCACTTTGAAGTCCACCAGCATGTCTGTTGGTACTGCTTTCTTCAATATTGGAAACAGCATTGCAGCATATGACCCGATAGGTATCCCCATTGCTTCAAGCCCACTTGTGTGCACCTGTATCTTCTGGTACATCCGAGCTAGACTATTATGGTCTCTGCAGGATTTCACTTGATCCAGGTTGATGAGAGCATTCATATGTGCCTCGATCAAGTTGTCTTCACTCCCAAAGTTGTCTTTTAATAGTTTTATCGCCTGTTCATAGTTTCTTTCCGAAAACTGCAGCCCCTCAATGGCCAAGGCGGCTTTTCCCGTAAGCGCCGTCATAAGGTAATTGAACTTATGTCCGTTTGACATCCCCGGTCTCAAATGAATTGACGTTTCAAACTGATGCCAGAATCGTTGCCACATCAATTTGTTTCCATCGAACTTCACAAGTTCAAGCTTTGGCAGCTTCACCAGTTCATTCATCTCACGCGGTGCGTTTTCTCTTAACGCTGGAACTTGGCCACCATGTTCTCCTCTCAGCATACCTTGCGTTGTGTTTTGAATACTGACTTCTAACTTGGAGATTGCAGTTATTACCTTGAGATCGTATTCGATCACCCTCTCATATTCTGCATCCGCGCTTTCGGCCGTCAGAAATTGTTCCATTTGAGTGTTTGTCTCTTTAAGCGTTTCTGCGACTCCTTTAATCAGATTAGCCGATAGCAAGAGGTCGTTCTTGTCAGCATTTTCTGCAATCTTTTTGTCGGCGTCCGTTATTAGGTGAGTTATTTGCGTCCGTAGAGCCTTTCTCTTTCTGGTTACAACGTCCCTGCTCATTGTAAAATGTTCAAAGGGCTTACGACTGCTGAGCACTGGTGTCCGGTCCCCGCCTGCTGTTCCTTGGCTTTTCCTCCTGTTCTGTCCAGGTCCCCGTCAGCCGCTCCTTCGCCGACTTCTGTCCACGTTTCTTCGTTGGCGAAGCGGTATCCTGGTCACGGCACCATGTTTCGGCGAGGAAGCCAAGGAGCCGTTGCGATTGAGACCATTTTTAATGTCGGCCGGGTGATGGTAACAGAAATCAATAACTAAAAAAAACCGTCGATCCGGTACCTCTTCTTCCTTTTAGCTCTCTTCTTTTGCACCATCGTCGTATTCTTCTCGTTGAAAAATCACAGCAAAAACATGCTATTCAAAATCCCACTACGCGAAGCTACACACAATACAAGCGGAGATCTTTTTGTTTAACGTGTATATGTTTATTTTATTTGTGATATACTTGTTTAATAAGCATGGTACATTATAATGTAGTGACTGAAAGTTATAGTTTGTGCGACATTGAGGAACCACATATGTTTCTGTACGGCGGGTGTTAACATTACTTTCGTTAATTTTGAGTCCTGAAATAATGTACAAAAAATCTACAAATGCTTGAGATGAAAAACGAATCGCACAGAGTAAATGGTATTCGTACATGCTCGCAACAGGAAGTATTCTAAATTTTGTAAACAAAGGTTCTGTGTGGTCTGTATACGAAACAACTGCAATATAGCGTACTATTTTCTTTTGCAGTAGTATTACACTTTGAAGATTAGTTTTTTGTCGTTGTAGCCGATACGAGATGGCAATAGTTTACGTGCGACTGAAATAGAGCGTGGTAAATTTGCAGCTTAATGTTGGGGGTAAAACACTCCGACAACGAGCGACAATACCGACAATGCGAGAAAGTTTACCAACTAGATAGCTGACATGTAATTCCCACGACAAGTGCTCCGAAAAAAATACACCTAAAGTTTTGTGTTTATTTACTAGTTCAATTTCCGAAGTGCCAAGTTGGATAGTATGATTTACCACGATTGGTTTATTGGTAGCCCTGAATAAAATAGCCATCGATTCTGTTGCGTTTACATTAAGCCGATTTACCTCAGACAATTGAGAAAACGTTTCTAGAACAGAGTTTGCTTTGCATATTACGGCATTAGCATCATTACCAGAGAAAACAGGCTTGTATCGTCTGCATAAATAATAAACTGTGCTTCATTATCAATATTCACAATATCATTGATGAAGACATTAAACAAAATAGGTCTTAATGTACTACCTTGCGGCACGCCTTGCTGTACATTTCGAAAAGAAGAGCAATGACCATCAATAACAACGCACTGTTTTCGATCTTTTAAATATGATTTCAGTAAAGCCAGTGGCACACCACGGACGCAATAACGATTTAATTTCGCAAGCAAAATTTCGTGATTTAAAACATCAAATGCTTTGCTGAAATCAATGAATACACCTAATGTAATAAGTCTCTTTTCTATGTTTTGTAATATAATTTCCTTTTGAAATAACAACGCAGCTTCAGTTGATTTACCTTTTCGAAAACCAAACTGATTGTCAGTTAACACGCAATGTTTTACAAAAAAGTTATCGAGACGTGTAAGAATAATTTTCTCGAGTGCTTTAGAGAAAACAGGCAGCACAGATAGGTCTATAGTTTTTTAGCATGTTTTTGTCACCACCTTTGTATATGGCCGAGACTTTAGCGAACTTCATGCTTGCGGAAAATATTCCGGAAGATAATGATAAGTTATATATATGCGCTAGGCATGGTGCAATAATGTCCATTACAAATTTAACTGGTTTTATTTCAATCTTGTCTATATCACTACTCTTACTGTTTCTGAGACCTAAGAATGTATTAAAGACTTTTTTCTCGTCAGTGGGGCTCAAGAAAAAGTGTCATCGACATGGCTGACATAACGAATGGCACTGTCATCGTAGGTAGTAGTCTGCGTATCTGTAAAGTGGGCGTTAAAACAATCTGCCAGACACTCTCCCGACATAGACCGACCTTCTACGGTTAATTTTCTTATACAAGTAGATGCCTTATTGCGATTAAGAACTTCATTTATAACTTTCCAGGCAACCTCAGGGCGCTGTTTTGTGGCGTCGTAGAATTTTTGCTTATAGTATGACGATTTCGCTTTTCTTAGTTCGGACGTTAATTTGTTCCTAAATTTCTTAAAACGCAATAACGTGTCCTGATTCCTTGAAGTAACAAACTCCCTATATAAGCGATCTTTCTTCTGCATCATTTTTATATGCAGAGGGGTCACCCATGGTTTCCTTATCTTCCTATTTACAGTTACTGTTTTGACCGGAAAATGCAAGTCATGAAGTTCTTTGAAAATGTGTAAAAATTCGTTATAAGATTCATCCGCATCTATCATAGAGTAAATAGCGGTCCAATCACAGTGCAAGACCGCGTCCCTGAATGCAAGTAGACAATCGTCTGACATTTTCCGAAAGGTGGCAGTAGCCTTCAAACTCTCTTTCTGCGTTTCGTGATTATACAAGAGGCACAGCGCTCGGCGTTCGCTACCGAGCTTCGCTGCGCGACCAACGCTACGAAGACCCCGCCTGGTTCTCCCCTCCAAGACTTAGCCACTTTCATCGCTCAGCGGGGAGTACTTCGCATTCGAAGTCGCCTCCAGTCCGTTAACATGACGTATGACGAACGAAACCCGATCGTCCTGCCCAAGCAGCATCGATATTCAACTTTGCTGGCAATCGACGCGCACCGACAGCTGCTGCACGCGGGAGTCAGAGATACTCTCGTGCAGCTCCGTAACCAGTATTGGATTCTGCGGGGCCGAGAGCTGGTGAAGAAAGTGGTGCGTGCCTGCGTGACCTGTCAGCGATTTAGCGCGACCCCCGCGAGTGTCCCTGTGAAGACTCTGGTTAGGAGCTGCACACAGACCGTCGTCGGGGTCCGACGTTGAGGAGAGACAGCACCCAGCACTAGTTCCGGCGCATGTGGTTTTATATCAACTCGGCTTGAGTGCGCGACACAGACAGCTACAAAACACTTTCCTCGTCCGAAGGCTTGCAATGGCTAACCCTTCTTGCTGTCCCTTCCGTTTTTCTTTTCTTTTGCCCTTGGCCGCGAGGTGAGGATTCTTCGTAATTTGGCGCGAACGCCACGGTGGGAGACACACACAACCCACGTGCCCGCACGCACAGCACCGAATAAGTCGGGAATACAGTCCGTCACACTCGCCCACACAAAAAAAGGAATTTTCTCTTACACGAAATTCACCTGTTCGTGTTTAGGTTCATAAAGACACTTAGTTTTAGGACCAAAATGAACTCCCTATGGGATACCCGAAACCCGCACCCGCTACACCTGGTCCGAACCAGAGTCTTCAGCAATTGGTGGCAGCGGTGGGATACACACACACACCCACGTGCCCGCACGCGCAGCACCGAATAAGTCGGGAATGCACTCCGTCACATCCCCACGGGACCCTTACCGGATGCCCGGACAACACGAGCGGACCCTTTCGAGGTAGTCGGCACGGAATTTGCGGGCCCCCTCTATGTCAAGGGCAAGGACCTCACATGCAAGTCCTACGTGGTGCTGTTCACGTGTGCAGTCACGCGGGCTGTACACCTGGAGTTGGTTCCAGACCTGTCGACCCGGAGCTTTCTCCTTGCCTTCCGTCGATTTGTGTCGCGCCGAGGGTTGTGCCGCGTAATTTATTCCGACAATACGTTGACCTTCAAACGAGCGTCGAAGGAACTCACGGAACTTTGGAAGACGTTGCGCCACCCAGACGTAGTCAACCACTTTGCGAACGCGGGTATCCAGTGGAGGTTTATTGTCGAGAGAGCCCCATGGTGGGGAGGATTTTACGAGAGGCTTGTGCGCTCGGTAAAGGTGTCTTTAAGAAAGGTTATCGGAAGGAACTGTCTGGACACAGAGGAATTGACCACCGTTCTGATTGAGGTGGAGGCCGTGTTGAATTCGCGGCCATTAACGTTTGTGCACGACGGGGTCGGAGAGGGGACCCCGCTCACGCCGGCCAGTTTCCTAGTTGGGAGGCGGCTGACGACACTTCCGCCGACGGGTGGGGACACGCTCGCTTCCACACCAGAAGAGCTTCGCGTGCTCTGGCGGCAGCGAAAACAACTGCTTAACCGATTTTGGGGAACATGGAGGGAAGAGTATCTTCGAGAACTCAGATCAGCGTACGCCACTCAGAACAGGCAGTCTGCGCCCATCAGAGAGGGTCAAATTGTTCTGTTAAAAGAGCCGCTTCCACGCCTGCTATGGAAGCTCGGGCGAGTAGAAAGAGTGTTCCACGGCCGAGATTCTCGGATCCGGTCATGTGAGATCCGAGTGCATCGCGGCACCATTTTGCGAGGGCCAGTGCAGCTTGTGTATCCGTTGGAGTTAATGGAAGTTTAGAATGGACTCCCATCCATTCGGTGGGCAGTGTGTTGGAACGTTTAAGTGGTTCGTAATACGCCATATCACTGGCACGAGGAGATCGAAGACGAGGAGGAAATCGGCCAGAGACGTCTTGAAAAGGAGCTCGTGGCAAGGAGCTGGCGGCCGGGGAGCGCGTGGCCGGGGCGCGTGGCCGGTGGCTTGTGCTTAGAACGGATGGGAACGGCACGTCAGATCGCATCGCTTGCAGCTTGTAGATAGTGCAAATAAAAGTTTGCTTGAACTTAACCATCGACGACTACCAGAGGTTCCTACACGGTGGGACTCTCTGAGGGCGACTAGAAGCAGAGGCATACCGAACGGGCCCCGCGTTGGATGCGCCATTTTACTGTGGGGTTCTTTTTGGAGGTCGCTCTACTGGTAATCGCCGCCCGATCGGTATACGTTTCGCTCGCCACCCAGGGAGTGACATAACACAACGAGAAGGCAGCGAATGTGTTTACTGTACCTCCCGGTTTCCCATCGTCGAGAGCCGGCAGTCCAGGCGCGCCGACTCTTGTTGTCGCCCGTCGTTCAGAGCCGGCAGTCGGAGTCCGTGTCCAGGCCTGCGGATCGTCCTTCCCACGCCAGCGCTGCCTGGGCTGGCTGTCCCGGGCTATCACTGCCCGAGTCTCGCTACGGGATCACCGCGGAATCGTCGTGGCCTAGGCCAGATTACCAGGGCTCGCCGTTTCACCGGACCGTCTCGAAACCTCGCTGGTGGACCGCTCCGGGGTTCGCCATGGGCCAGGCCAGGCAGCCCGGCTCCATCGTCCCTGTCCAGCTCCAGCCTCGCTCAGCACGCACTGTCACGCGCCAGCTCGTGACTTCTCCGCCGACCGCCTGTCACGTGCCCTCTGCCTCATTTTTCACACTCGGCTCCCACAAGCGTACGCAAAGGATTATGGGCCTTGCGTGCGCGGAGCTCAATGCAAGCTCAAAGCGACGGCATGAGCTCCCACTACACTGTAAAAATTTTCCGTAATTTTACAAACACTTTGTCGTAATTCTGACGGACTCTGTGTCCGTTTCTTAGTTAACGGACATAAAACCCGTTTTTTGCTATATCAAACCAGCAACTTTTTCTGTAAAATGGGGCGAAAATATTTTACAGTGTGGGTAGAATAAAATTGCATACAGTTATATGTCAATGCGTACTATAGTAGAGGATAAAAGCGTTAAAAATGTTTTTATTGTTTAATCCTGCTAAAAGCAAATCCTTATGGTAAAGAGGCCAAAGGCTACCAAGAATCCTACAGTACCCTGCAAAAGGAACAAATAAAAGAGGTGGGGGAAAACACCGAATAGAAATTAAGTAAAAGTCCATAATTCACAGTGAAGCACATAGGCACTGCTCTACCTCACTCAGAGTGAAGGTGACGAGTTGCAAGTCTACAGAAGTTTTCGAGCTTGTGATGATTGTTATGTGATGAGTGTTAGGGGGTTCTGCATGAGTGCACATAAAGGGATTGCCAGAACAGTGAAGACCACACCAAGAAGGAATGCTGCTGCTCAACGGTAGGAAACGGATGAAAGACACCGGCACAATTCTTGCGAACAACTCCCTTCAGTGCTGTCTCGTGACCTTGCAGTTCCACAACGTTGTCTAGCAGGCACAATAAGACGACCCACTAAAGGGCCACACCTGAGGTCACCTCTGGCCCACCAGTGAAGGGCCAAAATTCTAGCCAATGTCAGAGCAGTGAGTGATACGGAGCGAGCTTGGCTGCCGAAGAATAGCGTAAGCTGCCCCCTTTGCTGAAAACTTTCAACTGATCTTACAAGATCAACCTCATAGGAGTCTCATATGGAGCTGCAATACTTTAGGTGTGGCAGGACCAGGGCTGTGGAAAACACCTAAGTGTGCTATGGCCGGTTCCAATGGACACGCAAAATACGAAACCCAGTGTTCCGCACGTTTGGAACAAAACTGCCGTCATGCTGTGTGAAGAAGCGTAGCTGGTTGTTTATAGTAGACCTTGTCGATGTTGTTCTGCAAACCCTCGTGGTTTCTGGAATCACCTGACAAGCGGCACCAGCATCAGGTCGTCCGTAGCAGCAGGGGAGTCGATATCAGGCAGGCATTATCACGATTAATAAACAAGTTGAGAACAATTGGACTGAGCACACTGTCCCATCGAACTGTCGAACGTTTGGGCCACTGGAAATGGTTCCATGGTATACACTGCACTCTGAGTGACTCAACTGGAAGACTTCTAGTATGCACGCATTTAACTAATTTGTGTTAATGAGCACCAGTGGCTCGCTGGGCAAGTTGTAGGACTCAGCTTGCACAGAAGCCTGGTAGCACGCACAGCATAGCAGCACCTTGCCATGCTTGTGGGAGGTTCCAGCTTCAGGTTACGGCATCACCAAAAGGGTAATGAGAAAGGTACCACGACCAGCACACCTCTACAGTTCTTAGCACAATCTTTTCTGTAAGCAGTGTGCTCCACTGTAGCAATCGACAAGGTGACTGTCATAAACCGAATCCTGCATCCACGCTTTACATACCGCTAGAACTGTCGTGGGATGCGTCTCGTGGAGTGAGTGAAGGTGCAGCAGCTTCTTCGGGACCAAGTGCCCTGTTTGAGAACCACACTGCGAGTTAAAGCAACGCAAACCAGGGTGTGCAGGGATGAAGTTCGTCCGGGCGGGCCAGGATGGTGGAACACGCGGGGCAGCGTCGCTGGTTGCCCGGGCAGGCCAGCGTACAGTGCCCGTACTCAAGTCAGTTGTTGCAGTGATGGGCTCGAGGTTTGTGGGGACGGCACCGAAATTCGAGGCGGCGGTAGTACACTGTGTAAGGGGCATGGGTTCTGTACAGGTGATGATGGCTGAACCTGTTGTGCCCATTCGCCTTGTGTGAAGGATGTCGGCTTGATAAGACTCCAGATCATTGATGATCTCGTCGGGGTGGCTCCCAAGGCAATTCCATATATAACACCTCAGCAGGAGTTGTTTGGAGCGGCTAGGTAGGAGTGGACGGGAGGGGAAGTGTTTTGCAAGCTGATGCTGCTGATGCGCAGTAGCCGGTTGACAATCGCTTTGTGATGGGTGCGGAGGAAGGCGAGACGGTTATTTGGATGGAGGTGAAGCGACACGTCGGCACATGCATGAGCAGGGAGCTGTGCGGCTTGCAAGAACGCCGGCAAAATGTCAAAAGGCTGCGCAGCTGCGCCAGCAGGAAGGATTGGGAGATGCACTATAACTGCGTGAAGTTCGGGGTTGGGGTGGGCCGGAAGACGAGATTCGCGGGGCTTTCTAGGGGAGATCCATTCCCCACCTAGGTCGTCTCCCTCTAGGGGATTTCCACGTCCTGGCTCAGGATGGATGCAGAGATATTGGTGAGCTGCGAAGCGGCGGCGTCGGCTGAAGCCATATTCGAAGCAGAAACGGGCGCGCCGCTCGCAGAACGAGACTCGAGCGAGCCGATCTCTCGGTGGACGTGCTGTGGCGGGCCGACAGTGCGAGGCAATGTTTATACCAGTATCACGTACAGTTTTTAGGGTTTGCGGAGCCCGGAAAAGACGTCCGTTCTCGTCGGAGGATCGCAGCAGTCTCCGGACGCTGAAGGTAAGGGCGTTCACATCGAAGAGCTTACCATTGAAGGGGAGCTACTGAGGTTTTAAGAGCCACTGATCGTAGTAATCGCATTCCAAAGACACCGCGTTGTCGTAGATTGTTTTTCACCGGCTACGTCATATAGGGCTGAGGCCAGGGCTTGGGGAATCGGGATTCATCGCCGGAAACGTGGAGGCACCAAGCAACGACGTGAGGCTTGCCGAATCGGTTCGTGGGTGCCGACGACGTCCGATCAACCCTAGTGGGGGCCTTGCTTCCAAGAAGACTGGATATTCTTTCCGGCGAGCACACAATACAGCATGCTTGTTGCTGATGCGGATCGCAGGAGGTGGATAACAGGACAACAAATGCACAGCAAATAAGTCGAGCACGGTACACGGGACAGTGGTGGTAGCCGCCATGTTAAATTGAAACGAAGCCAAGCCTGGCCAAGCTTCAGTTTAGTACACAACGCACTACAACATAGTTTATTACAAATAATGATATACATTTTAAAACAACTTTCTGCATTTGAAAGTTGGAATTTCAATTGACTAAAACAAGCATATTCACGTTGCGTCAAATGAGCTTGGTCGAAACCGAAACCAACGGGCAACGAAGGCAACGAGCGTCGCCGCATCGCCATCACCATCGCAAAACACAAAAACAAAGCGAGGTACAAACTTTTGGGCGCTTGCAGACTTTAGGAAGAAAACATCGAAGAACGCTTTGGAAAAAGGAAGTGTCCTAGGTACCGGCGTGCCCATGGAACCAGCTGTGGAGTTGAGTCTAATCGGTGAGTGCTTGCCCATTCGTTTTTGCTTTTTGAGTTCTTTCTGTTCGGAGCGTTTATGACGTGTTCTTGTGTGCGCAGGCGGCGTGAAAGCGACCGTGTGCGGTTCCTTGTCGCACACGTGCGTTCCGCATTGGACGACCCTCGAGCTTTTGCCAAGGAAGTCCCGGAACCGATCTGTCACTGAGCGAGTAGTCAGATTGCGGGAACGCACCCAGAGGCAAAGGTCCCACCGGAGGCAGTGGCGGCCGAGCGAGGCACTTGGTGATTGTATCGGAGCTTTATCGTAGATCGGTAAACAAGGCTTGACTTCTGCAAATCGGGTGGCGGCTTGGTACCGCCTAGCTTGGCGGTGTGTTTTGCGGAACCCATGATTGCTAAAGGTACCCGTTAGCGTGCTGGCGCTCGTATTCGCTTCCACTGTGGGAGGTTGGATTCTAGTTCGTTTTTTTGTTTTCGGAAACTGCTCGAAACATTGCGTGACGTGCGCCTTTAGAAGTAGGGTCTGTATTGATGATGTTGTTTGCGGAGAGTATAAAGAGTTCTTTCTCGACTGGGGCACTGACTTTCTATACAAAATCCTGTATATGTTGCGCTTATTTACTAACTTTCTGGCAATACTTGATTGAGAAGGTTGAAAAAAAAAACGCGCATTGAGTAATGACAAAAGAAACGGAAAAAAAGGTGTTTTAAACAACTTCCTTGAAAGACCATGAACTGATTTTCAAACTACCGCCTCCTCACTTCATGAGCAAAGCGAGAAAACATGTGGTATTATTTCACTGGAACCCAAAGTTTTCCCAGCAGTCTGAGAGTCGGCAAGGGCAAAGCCCTCGATAAAATTCACGCTTCACATTTTCGCAAGTGCCGACAACCATAAAGTATAAACTACATGTAAGCAATTTAGTGAGCAACGAGACAAATGATGGCAACCCTTTTCGCTATCGCTCGATCAGCCGCACGACGAGGCGTACCACACGAAAGCGACGGGAGCAAGCGACGAAGGTGATGAGCAGCGGTTTCTAGAAATCGAAAAACCGAGCAACGCGACGAGTAACAGTGAGAAATCTCCGTCGCTCGCTAAATCGCGTACATGCGGTTCAGCCTTAATTGTGTGAACTCGAGAGACAGTGCCACTCGCTTCCAAGTGCCTTTCATTTCAGGGCTACACTGCCATTTGCTTCCAAATGCTGCACGGGCCTCGTGCTCTGGCACTTTGACACCACTTACGGAACTAACACAGACATATCCAGGGGTTTAAGACGGGGTTAGCCATCCTACAAAATGGTGCTGCTCAGTTAATTTATATCAAGTTAAAAATGAACAGCACTCTTCATTGATGGCTGATTGACACGACGGATTGATCATGTCCGCAGTTCGTCCGTCTCCCAAGTGCATCCACACGAAGGAGCAGATTCGCAAATGACAGCCAGGACGAACCGAACACGTTCGCGACCCCATAGTGCCGCGACACTCTAACATTGCACGATCACACTGTGGCACCGTTGTCCAAGATTGAAATCGACATTTGCTACTTTCGAACAAGAACTGTGCGCCGCTGTTACGTGCAGAGCGAGACGTAACACCATGATAGGCTTAGTGCGAAGCTGCTACTATACTCCGCGACAACTTTTCTTGGCATTTCCGGGGAGAGAAGGAGAGCTCGCGCACAGCTTGATTCAGCGCTCAAAATGGGGGGGGGGGGGGGGGTAAATGCTTGCCAGCTTTTAGTAAAACAAGCATTAGAGGACCAGCTGCCCTCACAATCCTGCCCCCCCCCCTCTTGCTGTCAGCGAGCAACCTTTAATAACCTTCGGCTTTTCTAATATGCAGTGCTAGCGGTTCTTGTACGCTGTGCAAAAGTGAAAAGTATGCTGCTGCCATATTTTTCCAGTTTTGTAACTCTTTATTTCCTCAAGACTGCAAATTTGTTTTTCAGCTTGGTTCACATG